>JAVKPL010012167.1:0-57399 GCA_032173675.1 Gastrolobium villosum | reverse complement strand
CTCATATTTTATTACACTTATTTGTTACTCTTGGTTGGTAATTTTAGGTTTTATTTGAATTAAATAAAGGTATTTTGGGTTAAATTAGAATTCTAGTTTTTAATTGGGTTTAATTGATTTTCGTCATAATTTTCCAGATTTACACTACTTTCGTATTTTGACCATATCTCACTCTACAGATGTCCGATTGACTCCGTTCTTGTTGCGTTTTGCAGCTAACAGGAAGGGCTATAATCGCTATTTCAGCTACTGAAGCTCAATTCGGACGGGAAGATGGTCTAAACCTGAGCTCAAGATGACGTGTTTTTTGCTGGAATATTATTTCATTATTGGACTTGTAATTTAAATTAAAGCCCAATTATTTAAGTGGCCCAAAGCCAAATTAGTTTTATTTTATTATTTTATATTGCATTTTAGACGAATGGGCCGGGCCGATCTGAATTAAGCCCAGCCCAAATTGATTTTTGAACCCTAGGGGCATATGTAGGAGAGGGGGAAAACATTTTGGTATTATGTAATTTTCGATTTGGAGGATCAAGACACTTTTCTCTGAAGCGTTCTTCGCGTTCTTCATCTTCTTCTTCTTCTTTTTCTTTTATGCAATTTAATTTGTAATCATGTTTATCCTAGCCATGCTAGGCTAAACCCCTTTTAATCAACCTAAGGGGAAGGGATTCCATGGATCTGTTTAGAGGATCTGCGATCAATCTCTAACCAGATTTATTTCTTTACCCTAACTCAGATCAATATCGTGCGATTGTGGATATTCGATCTGAGGTTCGCGATTGCGATTATGGGTGAAGAATGATCATCAGATTTGATGATCCGATTAACCTCAATTGGAAATAAGGATTCTGATTCAATTGGGATTAATCGTGAATTTGGTAATTTTTCTAATTCTTTAACCAGATTTGTTTCTTTTCCTAACTCAGATCGATATCGTGCGATTGTGGATATTCGATCTGAGGTTCGCGATTGTGATCATGGAAAAGGGATAATCATCAGATTTGATGATCCGATTGTTCTCAATTGAAAATAAGGATTCTGATTCAATTGAGATCAACCGTGAATTTGGTAATTTTTATCCAATGAAGGACATCCATGGAACCCTAACCTTAGGTTGGTTAATTTTGAATTACGAATTTTAATCCCAATTTTATATTCTGTCTTTTAAATTATTCAAACTGAAATCAAAACCCCCCCTTTTATTTTCTATTTTCAGCAACGATTTTCACCCAAACAATTTCCTTGAGAGACGACTTAGGGTTTCCACTTTACTGCAAATTTTCTGAACCCTAAATAAAAATAATTTTTAATTTGCACGAGTTCGACAGCTCGTGTCAAATTTGGCGCCGTTGCCGGGGAAATTGCATCGGTCTAAATCGTTTCTGTTTCTAAAAAAAAAAAAAAAAAAAAAATTTTTTTTTTTGAATTGTCTTTTAATTTTCGTTTCAGTTTCAGTTTTCATTTGAATTATCTTTTCTGTTTCAGTTTTCTTTTTAATTTTCGTTTCTGTTACAGAGTTTAAAAGAAAAATTTAAAAAAAAAAATTAATGTTCTTTAATTCTCCTTAATTTTTTTTAATTCTCTTTTATTTTAATTTTCGTTTTCTGTTTCTGTTTAAAAAAAAAAAAAAAAATTGTTTTTGAATTATCCATTTTTGTGTGTTTCTATTTTTCTGAGCATACCTTAGTGCAAGCATCCACAGTCCAATCCTCAGCAGCTTCTACGATAGCATCAAGCATGAATAATCAAAGAATTGAAAATAAGCTTGAAGAGTTAAACTCGTTGGTGAGACAATTGGCAGTAACACAGATAGTGCAGCCTCCCACTCCACAGATGAGCAACTTGTGTGGTATCTACTATGATCCTCTTCATCCCACGGATGTCTGCCCTTCCTTTCATAATAGCATCCCTCTAGTTGACCAGACAGTAGCTGCAGTAGGAGTTTTTCCAGGAAAATTGCAGTATCAGCAGCAGCAATACAATCCCTTCTCTAATACTTACGATCCTCGCTGTAATCCCCACTTGAATTGGAATCAGAACCTGAACCAGCAGAGCCTTCCTCCTTATCAACAGAGGCAAAATTTCCAGCAGGCTGTACCCCCACAACATTTGCAACAGGAGCCACTAGCCCAACAGCAAATCAATTGCGGTCCTTCACTAGAAGATTTGGTGAAACAGATGGCGACGAGTAACTTGCAATTTCAGCAGCAGACTGAATCTACAATTCAGAACCTGCAAACACAGATTGGGCAGTTGGCAACATCAATGAGTCAGGTTCAACCTCAAGGTTCCAGCAATTTTCTTCCTCCGCAAACAGTTCCAAAACCAAAAGTGAATGCAAATGCCAGTGCTATATCTCTAAGGTCAGGCAAGCAACTGCATGAGCCCCAGCAAGCTACAGTTGAGGATGAACTAGCATTGGAAAAAAATAAGACAGTGCAAGAGAAGCGAAAACTTGACAATGAACCTGAGTTCTCTGTTCCGCTTCCCTTCCCTCAAAGAGCCATCAATTCCAGGAAATTGGCAGAAATAGCACAAGAGAAGGAGTTACTAGACACATTCAGGAAGGTTGATTAACATTCCTCTCTTAGATGCAATCAAGCAGATTCCAAAATATGCCAAATTCCTAAAAGAATTATGCATCAATAAGAGGCGACTGAAGGGAGACGAGCTAGTTAACGTGAGCCATAATGTATCAGCCCTCATCCAACCCATACCTGAGAAATGCAAAGATCTAGGAACATTTACTATTCACTGCATTAGAGGAAGTTCTATATTTGATGATTGCATGCTAGACTTAGGTGCTTCCATTAAAGTCATGCCTGAGTCTGTTTACAAGTTCCTTGGTCTTGATCCTTTGCGTGCTACTGGTGTTATTATCCAGTTAGCCAATAGGAGCAATGCTCACCCTTCTTGTTTAATTGAAAATGTTTTAGTCAGAGTAAATAACCTGATATTTCCTGATGACTTTTACATTTTAGATATGGAGGGTGAGTCTCCTAGTAGTACACCCCCAATCATACTTGGGAGGCCCTTTTTGAAAACTGCAAGGACCAAATTAGATGTGCATGCTGGGACTCTATCCATGGAATTTGGTGATAGCATTTTACATGTTAGCATATTTGATTCCATGAAGCATTCTAAGGTTCAAGTTGAGCATTCAGTTTCATGCATAAATGTGATTCATGATGTGGTTGGTAAGGTTGATTCTGAATTGATTAATGATTGTGCATTACCTGTGAATTCTGACCTACCTATTAATGATTCTGAATTTGTACTAAATGTGAAGTTAGGCAAGACTCCCCATTCTGGTAATGATTTTGATCCTAACTCTCATGGACCCAAGATGAAATGGGTACAAAAAATTTCTTCCTCTATTTTTAGTATGCAGAAAAGTTTGCGTAAGGTTGGAAGAAAGGATCAAGAGAAGAAGAAATGCATACATAAAAGAAGGCCCCCAAAGTTGCGTGATAAGCAGATGGGGAAGAGTTGCACAATGATTGGCCATCACCTCAAAGTTGTTCATGAAGGACCCCAGAAGCAACCTGTGGAGACAGAGGCTCTACTCACTGATGTTGTTTATCCTCCTTAGGGAGTCCAGGGAGTCTTCTTCCCTCTTTTTTCTTTTCTTTCTGTTATTTGCATTTTTCTTTTTCTTTCTTTCTTTTAGTTTTTGACTTCCGTAGGTAGATTTTCCTCTTCTTTCTGGTTATTATTGAGTGGTACATGGATTATACTTAAATCACAGGGTTTGATAGAAATTTCTGCTTAGGCCTGGTTCTTGATTCTTGGATCGCATTACTTGTTACTTGTTACTTGATACTGTGCTGCTGATTGCATGATTTGGTATACCCTTGTGAGGTTTTTGAGCCTGTAGACATGGTCTTCATATGTAGGCCAGTCTTTCTTTCTTGTGTGATTCTACTCTTGATTGTTGTCCTCTAGAACTTGCTCTTGTTCTTTTTGAAACTGCACTTTTCACTTGCATGCATGAATATGATTGAGGCATTCTTTCTTTCTTTCTTTACCCACTTTAGCCAGATAGCCATCCCTTATATTATTATCCCTTGGTGAGCCCCTTTGAGCCTTTCTACCCTTTATTTCTTCAGCCGCATTACAAACCTAAGTGAAAAACCAATTGATTCCCTACCCTGGAGATTTACTGAGCATTGGTTTCATTGTGATGTTTTGTTTAAGTGTGGGGGTTTGCCCGAGACGGACAAAAGTTTAAGTGTGGGGGTTGACCATCTGATTCATTTCTGCTATGTGGTTTTACAAAAAAAAAAAAAAAAAAACAACAAAAAAAAAAAAAAAAAAAAAAAAAAAAAAAAAAAAAAAAAAAAAAAAAAAAAAAAAAAAAAAAAAAAAAAACAAAAAAAAAAAAAAAACAACCCTGCATAAAGCCCTCTTGATTTGTGCATGCATGTGTTATTAGCAGTGGAGAAGTAGAACTTGAGCAAGCCTATGGTAGGATGATTTTCTTGAGTTGATTTGAGTGATATACTGAATTAACTGATACACTTGAGAGAAAATTGAGAGCATCCTGTGAGGAACCATTTTTGTGTAGTTAGCAGTTGCAGTTGAAATTGACACGTCTTGTGATTTGAGAATAAGGAATTTTTGTCCTGATTATTTTATCTGTTCAAGACTTGTGATTTTTGTTATCTTTTGTATACTTGCTAATTATTGGAAAGGATTGGTTGATCTTAGTCTTTGCTTTTAATTTTAGTTTTTGCCCAGGAGTGCAAAAAGATAAGTGTGGGGGAATTTGATAACTCATATTTTATTACACTTATTTGTTACTCTTGGTTGGTAATTTTAGGTTTTATTTGAATTAAATAAAGGTATTTTGGGTTAAATTAGAATTCTAGTTTTTAATTGGGTTTAATTAATTTTCGTCATAATTTTCCAGATTTACACTACTTTCGTATTTTGACCATATCTCACTCTAGATGTCCGATTGACTCCGTTCTTGTTGCGTTTTGCAGCTAACAGGAAGGGCTATAATCGCTATTTCAGCTACTGAAGCTCAATTCGGATGGGAAGATGGTCTAAACCTGAGCTCAAGATGACGTGTTTTTTGCTGGAATATTATTTCATTATTGGACTTGTAATTTAAATTAAAGCCCAATTATTTAAGTGGCCCAAAGCCAAATTAGTTTTATTTTATTATTTTATATTGCATTTTAGACGAATGGGCCGGGCCGATCTGAATTAAGCCCAGCCCAAATTGATTTTTGAACCCTAGGGGCATATGTAGGAGAGGGGGAAAACATTTTGGTATTATGTAATTTTCGATTTGGAGGATCAAGACACTTTTCTCTGAAGCGTTCTTCGCGTTCTTCATCTTCTTCTTCTTCTTTTTCTTTTATGCAATTTAATTTGTAATCATGTTTATCCTAGCCATGCTAGGCTAAACCCCTTTTAATCAACCTAAGGGGAAGGGATTCCATGGATTTGTTTAGAGGATCTGCGATCAATCTCTAACCAGATTTATTTCTTTACCCTAACTCAGATCAATATCGAGCGATTGTGGATATTCGATCTGAGGTTCGCGATTGCGATTATGGGTGAAGAATGATCATCAGATTTGATGATCCGATTAACCTCAATTGGAAATAAGGATTCTGATTCAATTGGGATTAATCGTGAATTTGGTAATTTTTCTAATTCTTTAACCAGATTTGTTTCTTTTCCTAACTCAGATCGATATCGTGCGATTGTGGATATTCGATCTGAGGTTCGCGATTGTGATCATGGAAAAGGGATAATCATCAGATTTGATGATCCGATTGTTCTCAATTGAAAATAAGGATTCTGATTCAATTGAGATCAACCGTGAATTTGGTAATTTTTATCCAATGAAGGACATCCATGGAACCCTAACCTTAGGTTGGTTAATTTTGAATTACGAATTTTAATTTATATTCTGTCTTTTAAATTATTCAAACTGAAATCAAAACCCCCCCTTTTATTTTCTATTTTCAGCAACGATTTTCACCCAAACAATTTCCTTGAGAGACGACTTAGGGTTTCCACTTTACTGCAAATTTTCTGAACCCTAAATAAAAATAATTTTTAATTTGCACGAGTTCGACAGCTCGTGTCACTCCCCGATCCTTTTCCCTTCTTTAAGAAAAATAACCCTAACAATTTGGTGCTTTCATCGAGCTACTTCCTTCCGTTTCCATGGCTGAAAACACTAGACTCAAGGATGTCTCTACTCGGGTGGATTTATTGCAACACGAATTTACGCAGGGTGTGCTGGAGCTTCAAACTCGTTTTCACGCTTCTGAAACCCTTCATGAACAGCAATTCCTGCATATTCAGGAAACTCAGTCCCAAATGCATGAGGCACTCGCTCGCCTGCTGGACTTGCAGCAGAATAATTCGGCCAGCTCTTCTGGAACATCTGGACCTGGCATTTTAGGTGCAGGTCCCAATATACCCCGCCCACGACAGGTTAAATTGGATTTTCCAAAGTTTTCATCGGGCGACCCTTCATCTTGGATCCTAGCTGCAGAACGGTATTTCCATTTTTTTGTCGTTCCGGAGAATGAACGTGTAATTCTGGCTTCTATTCACTTAGAAGAACCAGCTTCTTGTTGGTTCAATGGCTCATTTGACGACATGGCTTTACCAAATTGGAATACGTTCCGCGCATCGTTACACAATCGTTTCGGTCCATCTGAGTTTGATGACCCTGCAGGTGCTCTGGTGAAACTACAACAAACAGGTTCTGTTTCCGATT
This sequence comes from Gastrolobium villosum, assembly GCA_032173675.1. NCBI lineage: Eukaryota > Viridiplantae > Streptophyta > Magnoliopsida > Fabales > Fabaceae > Gastrolobium > Gastrolobium villosum. The sequence goes on along the minus strand of JAVKPL010012167.1, from coordinate 50,642 downwards.
ATCAAGCGGCATTCGAAAAATTAACCGGTAAAGTTCCCGGCGTGTCTCAATCTATGTTACGTAGTATTTTCATTTCTGGTCTCAAAAGTAAAATTCGTCGTATGGTTTTAACCAATCGACCACGTGATTTGCATGAGGCTTATGCATTGGCACGAGTTTATGAAGACCAAATGCTTGATGAGAAACCTACCCGACCCTGGCTTCCATACACCAGGCCCACTTCTACTTCCACTACAATTTCCGATCCCAAAGCTACTGGTCCATTATATAAGCCCACAATTCCCAAACCACTACCAGCCATTCCTATCCGCCGCCTCTCACCTGAGGAGATGCAAGCTAAGAGGGAGAAGAATTTGTGCTACAACTGTGATGAACGGTACGTGTTCGGCCATAAATGCAAAGGCCGTGCAACTCTACTCTACTTTGAAGGGTTGGATGAGGATCCAGATCCATCGGACCTGACAACTACTCCAGATCCGGAAACTCATGTAAAAAATCAGGAACCCCAACCAGAGGTGCCCAATATACCAGCAATCAGCTTACACGCATTCTTTGGTACCTTGTCTCCTAGTTCATTTCGCCTAACGGGTTTGTTAGATAACCACGGTGTGCAAATTTTGGTAGACGGTGGGAGCACTAACAATTTCATCATTCCAAGGGTAGCCAATTACCTCAACTTACCATAACCCCTTTTAAAGTGCATGTAGGCAATGGTGACTCATTGCTATGCTCAGCTACGTGTCCACAAACTATAATAATGATTTAGCACCACCGTTTTGTTGTTGACCTATTTGTGTTGGAACTCCAAGGAGCTGACCTTGTGTTAGGAGTACAGTGGCTGGCCACACTTGGCCCAATCCTCACGGACTATCAGGCCCTCACTATGTCTTTTTCTCATTTGGGTACCCAAATCACGTTGACTGGGGATTCACGGCTACAGGCCCACCCAATTTCATCCTCCGAATTCCACAAACTCGTTGCTCAGGATTCCGTGGCAGCATGCTTAATGTGATTTACTCCTGACGTCAATGACTCCCCACAAGCCCAATCCAGTATGCCATCTAATCTAGCTCAACTTTTAGATTCGTTCCCTGATGTTTTTGGGGAACCTTTTGAATTACCACCCCACAGACACATCAATCACCATATTCCACTAGAACCCAATACCAAACCCGTACAAGTGAGACCCTACCGCTACCCCCATTACCAAAAAAATGAGATTGAAAAGCTAGTCACTGATATGCTCAACAATGGTCTCATCCAGTATAGTCAATCACCCTTCAACTCTCCAATCCTACTGGTTAAGAAAAAGGATGGAACGTGGCGTTTTTGCGTTGATTATAGAGCGCTTAATGCCGTGACTATTAAAGATAAATTTCCCATCCCTACAATCGATGAACTCCTTGATGAGTTACATGGGGCTACCATTTTTTCCAAATTAGACCTCCGATCCGAATACCACTAAATTCGCATGGCACCTGAGGATATTTGAAAACGGCTTTCCGGACTCACCATGGACACTATGAATTTGTGGTAATGCCATTCAGGCTGTCCAATGCCCCATCCACCTTCCAATCTACTATGAACATGGTGTTTTCCTCATTCCTGCGCAGATTTGTTGTTATATTTTTTGATGACATTTTGGTCTATAGCTTGAGTTTGCAGGACCATTATGAGCATTTAACCGCAGTTCTTACTACACTGCGGCAACATCGCTTCTATGCTAAACTTTCAAAATGCTCTTTCTTTCAACAAACAATTCAATACTTGGGCCATTTAATTTCAAGTCAAGGGGTGTCTCCCGATCCCCAGAAACTCACATCAATTGCAGGTTGGCCCATGCCTTCTTCGGTTACACAGGTTAAGGCCTTTTTGGGACTCTCAGGCTATTATCGACATTTTATCAAACATTATGCTCACATTGCCAGCCCATTAGCGGACCTACTCACCAAGGACGGGTTCCATTGGTCTTCTGAGGCTACACTAGCGTTCCAGACACTGAAGGAGCGTCTCATGACTGCCCCTATTTTGGTTCTTCCTAACTTTCAGGTTCCCTTCACCATTGAGACTGACGCCTCAGGTGTTGGTATTGGGGCAGTACTTTTACAGGAGGGGCGTCCGGTGGCTTTCTACAGCCGGAAGCTATCCCCAACAATGCGTGGCAAATCCACTTACATTCGCGAGATGTTTGCCATCACATCCGCCGTTGCAAAGTGGAGACAATATCTCTTAGTGGTACCATTTACAATCTGTACCGATCACAAGAGTTTGCACAACCTGATGAACCAGGTCATCCAGACTCCAGAACAGCAGCAATTCTTGTCTATATTGCCGGGGTTCAATTATACCATCACCTACAAATCGGGCAAGACAAACACAGTGGCTGATGCCCTTTCACGCCTACCGGAGTTCAACTCCGAGGGAAACGGCTCCCAGTGGGCGGTATTGACCACCCCAATCAGTACTTACAAAGCCATATTACAGTCCGAGTTACAAAATGATGCCTATGCTACAACAATCCTACAGGGGTTACAAGCTAATTCTAATGCTTTTCCACATTTATCACCATCGCATCTTTGTTCCAGCGGCATCACATCTCATTCCACAAATATTTCAGGATTGCCATTCTTCACCGCAAGGGGGTCATGCCGGTATTAAGGGTACCCTGTCGCGCATTCACCATAATTTTACCTGGAAGTCCATAAAAAAAGATGTTACCACCTTGGTTCAAGAATGTTCAATATGTCAGAAGATTAAACCCCCAAACCACTATCCGTTGGGGTTGCTACAACCCATCCCACCCCCTGAACAAATATGGACAGATTTGGCAATGGATTTCATAACTCACCTTCCGTTGTCTGCCGGATTTTCTTCCATTTTGGTGGTGATCGATCGTTTCTCCAAAGGGGCTCATTTTTCGGCACTGCAGCCCCACTTCACCGCTGCCAAGGTCGCTCAGAACTTCTGGCTATCTGTCGGCAGGTTGCATGGCATGCCACAGTCCATCATCTCGTATAGAGATCCCTTATTCTTGAGTAATTTTTGGCAGACTCTCTTTCGTTTACAAGGCACCAAACTCTGTTTCAGCTCGGCATACCATCCCCAGTCCGATGGTGTCACGGAACGTTTGAATTGTAGCTTGGAGTTGTATCTTCCTGCGTTTGCGCATGACTATCCATCGTCCTGGTCCGCTCACTTAGCCTGGGCGGAATACCATTACTATACCACAGTTCATAGTTCAATGGGGTTTTCTCCATACCACATCATTTTCAGCAAGAATCCCCCCAATATGCTAGCTTATACTATCGGCTCTTCACCAAATGAAGCTGTTGACGTCGAGTTAACGTCACGCACAGCTATCTTGGCCAAAGTTAAACAGAATTTACTCCGAGCTCAACAACACATGAAGGCTACAGCGGATAAGAAGCGGAAAGATTTTACCTTTTCAGTGGGGGATAAAGTACTACTACGTTTGCAACCATACCGCCAATTATTAGTTCACCGGAGGTCATCTCATAAGCTCAGTCTTCGTTACTATGGTCCTTTTGAGATTGTAGAGCGGATTGGTCAAGTTGCTTATCGGTTGGATTTGCCGTCATCATCGCGGATTCACCCTGTGTTTCACGTTTCCCTCCTTCGCCCCTTCAGATCCACTGAGCCTACTCAGATCCATCAGCTGCCGGCGCCACCAACGGAGTTTCCACCAGTCCACAAGCCATGCGCCATCGTTGTCACCCGCACCATATAGCGTGACAACCTGCAAGTCCCTCAGGTTTTAGTTCAATGGGAAGGACTTTCCCCAGAGGATTCCACATGGGAAAACGCGAAGGACATTACTGAGTTTCAAGATCGGTCTTTTGCTCAGCCGCGCCAACATGCAGGCTCACTGGAGGTGGGTTCCGGTTCTAAAGATGCAACCTTTATGCCTAACATCGACTCCATTGGTTCTCTCGCAACTACTCAGAAAGTTACAGAGACAGAGACTTCAATAGGAAGGAGACGTGCATCGTCTCAACGTTTATCTCAAGGGTGCAAAGTCCCTAGGATTGAATCCCTCAGAGCTACGCCCCCTTTTGCAGCCTCTATTCCTGCACCTCAAGTCTCCGCCACTCACGTGTCACCTGCTCTTCGTCATCCGACGGTGTCAACAGACTCACCTGCATATGTGGGGACATACAAGATGGTGAGGCTGTGGGTGAGGTACAAGTAGTTTTCCTTGTACTATTATGGGTCGTAGACGTATGTAAATCCTGCATTTCTTTGGTCTGTAGAATAGTTGACACACATGGCATTATTATCTGCTGCATTGCACTGATTTTGGAACTTATATTGTCAAACTGCTTTCAAACTTATATTGCACATGTAAGTGAGCTTGGGGTGAAAGATCCTTGAGGACCCCTTGTCTTACTGAGATTTATGTTTAGAGATCTCATCCCACGTTTGGGGCACCATTTTCAGGTTCAGGTAACTCGGGGGTTGAGACCTCGGGCGGCAGGAGGCCGGAGCTTAGTTGAGATATTTGATGTTCTACTGATATAATAGGTTGTTATTCTGATTTACTGCCTTTATTATTATATTGTTATTGTTGAGACTCTGTTGGACTTTGTTGCCTTTTTTGGTGAGTATGAGGATTGTCCATGCCACATTGACTTGACTTTATGATTTAGCTTGAGTTGCATAAACTATCAGGGTTTGCCTGGTCTACGTGTTGTAGTTCCGTGACTAGAGACACAGTTAATGAGTTATATATGAGGTTATTCAGTGTAGATATTTGTCTCTTGCAATTTACATACAGGCAATGTTTTGAAAAAAGATTTAATAATCAACTTGGTAATGATAATGATGTCATAATTGAAAGTAAAAAGTTATTCCGCATTTTTAATTAAGCGTGGCTTAATACGATGACATGTTAGCAAACTGGATATACACGGGATGTTACACTTAGAGGTAAATTTAAAGTGTGTTTTGCAATTGTCAGGAATTTGACAATTGGGGTGCAATTTACTTGGGTGAATTGAGGTGCCTTAATCTAGAGGTATGTTTGAATGAATTCTTGTATAAGGGTGAAATAAGTTTTATTCTTATACTTTGAATTGAATTTGGCTCATTTTAGTGGATTTGTCTCCTAGTATCATGAAGGCATCCGAATTGGTGGGAATTTTATTTCTCCTTTTAGTGTTTTTGCCACATAATTACTTGTGTTATCTCTTTGTGTTTTTTATAGTGGTCAAAATTATTATCGAAAATTAGACTTGATTTAAATCAAAAAAATTTATATTGCTTAATTTATCCCCTCTTGAGTTCTTCGTGGACCAACTCATATAAACACGCAAAAGTATATCTAAATATGAACCAGAGGTCTCGAGTTCGAGCCCTGGAAATGAAAAAAAAGGATTTGGGAGAGCCGCCCCCAAAAGGATCCGACGGTGCTCGATGGGAATTAGTCTTCGGTTACAGCCGGATAATACATTTGAATTTATTCAAAAAAGTATATCTATATATGTTGAATGTCGTTATAGTTTTTAGAAATGACATTTGACCGAATAATATGAACAAATTATGGAATATTTGATTAGTTCACGCCTCTAAAACAAATATTAGCAGTGATTTTGTTGTCGAATATGTATACCTCTCTTTTCAGATATGTTAAATTTAATTAAGAAATCTACAAACAACCCCCCACCCAATAAAAATAAACCAAACATGCGCGTACACATAAAATAAAAGCTATTGGTCTGTTTGATTGTGTTCTGATTTTTTTGTTCTTAATATTATTTTATAAAATAGTTATGGAAATAGCTATTTTCTATTTATTTTTTTATTTTGAAAGTTAAAAATCAAAATAGAAAACAAAAATAACTCATACAAATTTAATTCTAAAAACAAAAAAATATAGTTATAATTTTTAATTCTTTTATTTATAAAAAGGGTTTTATAATTCTCATGTTGAATGAGAATTGAAATCTCATTTTGTAGAGATAAAATGCATGTGGGACCCATGTGTTAGAAAAAATTATATGTAGAACCCTTGTCAGCACGAAAATCGAAGGGTGTATAGGAAAATTGTAATTCTAATGTTAAATGAGAATTATAAAACCCTTATAAAAAAGGCCTTAATAAACAGATTTTTTTTATTCTGAAAATAAAAAAATTATTTTTGAAAACTGATTTCAAACAAGTTTTATATTTCTGAAAATACAATAATTCTCTTCTTTTACTATTTTGTTCTTGGGTTTATCATCTATAATTTAACATAATCAGAAAAAATTTCCTACACTCGCAACATTTTGTGGGGCCCGCAGCAAAAAAAAATAATTCCGGCACGCAAAATGAATCTCTATAACATAACACAAACACTTTTCCTACGACATAACTTTTATAAAACCCTTTGTTCTTGGGGTTTTATAATTCTCATGTTGAATGAGAATTCAAATCTCATATTGTAGAGATAAAAAACATGTGAAACTCATGTGTTAGAAAAAATTATATATGAGACTCTTATCCGCACGAAAATTGAAAGATGTGTAGGAAAAATTGAATTCTCATGTTAAATGAGAATTATAAAACCCTCCTACTTTTACCATTTTTTAGGGACTCATTTATGTCAAATTTGGCAGAAGACAATATATGATAATGCTGCATCGCTGCTTCTTGCATTGTTTCTCTCATTTGTAACCATCATTCGATATTTTGATAATGATTGCCTAATTCAAAACTAACGGCTGTGATCTCATCTCCCTACCTATACCACTTTTAATCAACCCAAGTGCAACTTATTTAATGGTGGATATCCACTAACCGGCCAGCTACGCATGAATATTAAACCTTTTTTTACTGTCATATTAAAGACATTAATTACCACATTGATGATTTTTTATGTTTAATTTAAACATAAATATGTCATGATAAATTTTAAATATGCATTAATAAATCACTAATCAACAATTTAATGAGAGGCGTTTTTAGGTAGGCCCCATATAAAAACAGGTTCGATGTTATCCGCAACACACTACACGACAACAGCGTCATAGTTTTCTTCCAGAGAGAAAAACGCCACACACGCTGCTCTTCTAATATGGAAGGTGTATTAGTATTATTATCATGGATTTCCATTACTCAAAAGACTTATATTCCTCTGCAACACCGACCTATAATACCATCACCCTAAATCACAAAAAAGACTCCATCTTTCATATTTTTCCTCCTCCAACTACCTCGACCAGTTAGTAAAAAAAAAAAAAAAAACCCACACAGTTTCAATATCCACTTCTGGGGAAGAGGGAATACTCTAGACAGTCTTTTTTCCATGCTCTTTGGAGAGAGACTGGTTCAAACCCGCGACCTGACACACCACGACAAGCAAACTTATCTCTGAGCCAAATCGGCCACCGGTTAGTAAAAGATTTAAAAAAAAAATAAAGGAAAAGAAATGAAGATAAGATTCAATTTTCATCACCACGACCTTAAGTAACATGCAGATAAGTGTTTGACTCTGTAATGATAACATTTGTATACCATGTCAAATTGCAGAAAGTTTGTAGGTTTCTGAGTATGAAGAGGCATAATTAATGAGGAAAATTTGCATTATTGTTGTTAGCTACACTTGTTAGAGAAGGGACAATGTCTGCAGAAAGGGTCATTCTGTTGTACAATATAAATGTCTATTCGACAATCAGTTGGTGCAATTGATTAATGGGAAAAGTGATAAAAATCTGGTTTCACTTTCTCAGGATAGTTTAACCGTTGTGTATTTGCTGATGGAATCTTTTTAAATGTTTACCAAATGCAACAGCTTCAAATGTTTTGCGATAAAAAAAGTAACACCTCCTACAATTGTAAAAGCTGTTCTAAGTAATTAATAACTTACTTTGGAGTCCCAAGCAATTGTTCAGCATGCCTTTGCCGTCTAATTTTGACTATGATTTTCCTTCAAGTTGTGTATTCGCCAGTGTCTAGAGTGGTTATCAATGACAGGTTATAGTCTTGGTTGATGCTTAATTTAGACATGTTTTTCGCAATATTCAAATTTTAGCTGACAAATATGCATTTTAGGACAATACTTTGTTTGCTATGTTTAAGGTTGGAAGCAAAAGGTAATTTACTGAAATTAGTGCAACATTCCATGTGCCTTGGCCTGCTTCAACATTCTCTGGCTTGCTTGGAATAGTCAGAAGGAGCTTGATTCAATCTAAATGTTTTCTTGTACTCTTGAATCTGTTAAGTCTTACTTTCTATATGCTGTGGTTGAAAAGATCTTTTCTGATCGGATTGAATCCACTTGAATGTTCTGTTCATTCAGTGATAAGTCGTGATATATAGCTCTTTTAGTGACAATGCAAACCTTCCCAGAACGTGATATGTATGATGCATATGATGAAACTGCAAAAAATTTATATCGTAATCAGCTTTTTTAAGTTTTCTTTGTGATGCTGAGGAGCACTCATCTTCTGATAGCTGTTTTCAAGAGTATACTATAAACCATTTTTCTGCTAGTGCCATTTCTGAAGTTGCATATAGCGCTTTGGGTCAACCAGTTAGTCTACTTGAAACATCAACTTTGCTGAAGAGTGTGGTTCAAGGAAAAAACTTGGTGCTTGTTATGGATATGGAGATCATATCCCAACTGCCTGCCAGAAGATCTCACGAGATTCTCAAGCATCTCAGCAGCTTAGAACAGTCACAGATATAAGGCGCAAAAGGCGGATGAGATCTCAACAAAAGGGCGGTTACATCTGACTAAATGGGGGGAGTTCAGAGGGCCTCAACCTAGGAAGGTAATCCTATAAATAAGGACTCAAAGACCCCAGGTACTTACTTTCGAATCATTAGCTAATATCTCCCACATTGTGCACACACCACTCCTTTATTGTAAAACCTATTGCTTGTATGCAGTGATTGGGACCTCGGCTTTAAGCCTAGTATACAATTGATATACACTATCTCTGAGCGCATACCATACGTATAGCAATACGGTCTATCTTGGACCTAATGGTGCTCAAACTGTGTCTTTAGTTTTATTTGATAAACTTGGTAAACAGAGAAACGAATTTGAGTATGCAGCCCAAGAAGTTAAGAATTATTTGGAAAGAACGATTTTCTCGAACATTGTTTCTACTGTCATGATAATATTCACTTCACAGTCTTGCAGCCTAGAAAAAAAACAGTCCTTAGGTTTGCCATTTTCATTTAGACAAGGAAATTGTAATGAGAAGAAATTTGAAAGTGGATTCCATCATTTATGTACTATTTACCAGATATGGGACTCCCTAAGCAAAAAGATCAAAAGTCAAATTTTCCAATTTGAAAATATCAAGCAAGAAGTGTTGTTTGAATCTTGTATTGCCTAAGAGTATCAAAATTGTATTTTATAATAATATTCTGAGTTGCCTATCAAATAGGTAACTTATATTGGAAACAATGTATGAAATATTTTCATCATAGAGTGAACCTAAGGTTACAACTTACAAATATGTGATTATTCAAAACTAACGGCTCTGATCTCATTTTCCTATGCCACCTTTAATGGGCAGCTACGTTTGTATATTAGACCTTTGTTAACTGCCGTATTAGAGATACTAATTAACACATTGATAATTTTTTAAGTTTAATTTTAACTATCATATATCATGATAAGTCTTATATATGTATTAATAAATCAGTTATCATCAATTTAATGAGAGAAATAATAATATATATGTCCATAGTTTTCAATAGTAAACAAACTTAAAATTCAACGTTTTTATTAAGAATTTTTTTTTTTTTGTCTGACGCATGTTAAAAAGTGTCTTAGAGTCACACATAACCACATAGAAGCATCTGCCAAGTTCTTTGCACAATATATTTTTCATTGTCTTTTATACCAACATTCTCCTGTATTTCAACTTGAATTCCATTAGTTGTTTACATAATTGGAGAATTATTTGGGCCGGCTTATATAGGTCCAACATGGTGGGCCAGATGCCTAACAGCTCAATAAAGGCCTTTCTATATGAAACCACATGAGTGAGCATTGAAGCGAACCACAGAGTAATTCCTTTTCCTCACATAACTCACCATTGTACACCCACAAGATAACACTTGATTGGAAATGACTAATAGTTTTGATTCACCTTTTATCTCTTTCTCATTATCAATAGGAAATATTCACTCCCTTATAGAAGCCTCTCCTCTCCAAAAGTATACTTGATTTCAACTACTTGCTATTACTCTACTGGAATTTAGAACCACCGTAGCCTACATATAATCCCCCTCTTCGTAGCCCTATCCGCGATAACACTTTCGGTGACTCTCCTTGAACTTGAGTCCATATCGTTGTTTCTTTAAGCACTGGCATATAGATATACTATATCCCAAAGTGGGATACAAACCTAGCTCTTAATCCGCAACTCTTGAGTGGTGCTATCCGCAGCAAATGGTAAACTCTGATTCCCATTTTTCCATTGAATATCTAAGTAAACCCAGAAAATCACCACCTTCGTTAATATTTTATTGGAAAAAATGGTTCAAACAACAAGAACTAACTAACCCAGAGTAGTGACTCTTGAGGGTCATGTTCAGGCGCTCAATGAGGACTTAGCTGCTTTTGTTCAAGTTCCACCATGAGCACCTGTTGCTCTTTTACCAGATTTGTAATCTATTTACGCGCCCGATGACCTTGTCATTACTTCACCGACAATTATTGACCCTGCAACGCTTGCCATGATTGAAGAAACAAGAAGAGAAATCCAGTATCTTCGTCAAGTTGTTCATCAGAACCGCCAGCCAGCCGTTTAGGCAGAAACTTAGGCTAAGAGTATGGGTGTAATTGAGGCAAGTTTTGGCCTTAATTGCCTAAGCCCATGTAAAATATTTAGAGCCTATACTACCCTACTAACCTTTCAAAGGTTTGGTTTATAGGCTAGACCTGGTCTTTTGTTAAAAAATGAAAAGCCTAACATGTGATGTTGAAAACGCGTAGAAAAGATTGCTAAATAGAAAGTTAAGATTTTCACAAAAGAGTAACCCTCTGGTTCTCAATTTCTATTAACAAAATAATAAAATTCAACTCCTACAATAAGGGTCATAAGTACCCTTTTATAGACTAATTACAAATTGATCCAAAATTCAAAATCCAAAAATTAAGAAAAATTCTTAAAATAAATATTAAGGTAATTAACTTCAAAAAAAAAAAATTATTATAATTAAATCATTCGAAACATGTCCCAAATCCTAGATCTTAAATCATGCCAAATATGTTGCTTTCCTTTTCTTACCAAACAAATCACAATCACATCTGCTGCTTCATTTGGACTTGAATTTGATCTTAATTTGTTATATTTTAAATTATTGCTTCTTTTAACAATTGGGCCATACTTATTGGGCTAGAATTTTGATTGACTCTGGCTTCTTGAATCAATGGTTGGATCATATGTGTAATGAGTCAATTGTAAGTGCATTGTTCTCCCTTTGTAGGAAAAGATTCGACCTCATATCTTCTTTATCTTCACTAATATCAATCTCTTTAGGTTGAAACTCAATTGATAATTCTTTCTATTTTAGATCTTCATCATCAGATTCTCCATCAGATTTATCATAGACTGATTATCATCATCAGATGGATAATCATCATTAATGGGGTAATAATCATAAATCAGATAATCATCATAAACTATGTTATGATCAAAGACATTAAAATTATGAATGTTGAGTTGCATCTCGATATCTTGAAAGATGGACTAATCTCCAGGTCGTACTCCATAATTTCCCCTGGTTTTGAATCCCCAAAAGATTGACGTTCTTCTCTTCGTCATCAAATGTTTCCTCTAACTCTATTCCCTCATCGAATTGAATGTTCAACTTTGTTCACGCAAGCCGCCACTCCAAATCTTAGATTTCCATGCTCTTCGCCTCCACAAGTTATCGTTTCAAAGTTTGGATTTTCTCGCTATGTGATTACATGGGGTGTTTGATCAGTTTGGAATTATTTTCGTTTAAATTTATGAAATTGGTATTTGATTTTGAGATATTACCGTTTGGGGTCTTTGAGTGCCGTATGGGGTATCCCACGCCTCTAAATGACACACAAACCCCCAGCGGCACTATTGTAATGGTTTTTTTTTTGTCCGGAGGTAGTGCTGAGCAGATCTACTTAAGTGTCGAACGTAACCCCAACGACACTTTTTGATTTGTCATTGGATTGTTGATATTGGTACTTCTAACTATAGCTCCATGAAAAATTACATAGAGCATTTTTACTTTACTCTTTGAGTTTTCCAATGAAATCAGTAAAAATTTTGTAATCTCTTCTGATGACATCTGTGAGGTTGCTTTTTACCTCTCCTGTATTTTGCAATTTTTGTATGCAGCTTTTTGGCAAAGTGTTTAACATTCTAAGTGAGAATAATTTTATGGTCGATTATTTTCCAAACGGAACCTTTGGTCAATTAGCTTTGTGCTTGCAGGGATAACCTACTACCTCTGCTTGCTCAGAAAATGCTGCTAAATGTAGAATCAAAGTTCTTTTCAAAAACCTGCAAGGTGTGGCTTAGTTGGGTTAGTGCTGAGTCCTAGGGGTTCGGGTTGTGAGTCTAAAGGGCTTGAGTTCGAATCCTAGTAAACACACATTGTGGGTAGCGGAGAAACCTTTGTCCTCTCAATCCGCAAAAGGGATTAGTCTCATCCTATGTGGGGTGGGGAAACCATTGAGTATATAAAAAAAGTTCTTTTCAAAGAAACAAGGTAGCAATGCTCTGAAAATTCTAAGGAACGGGTAAGAGTCTCCTAATAAGCAAATAAATAGCTTTCTAGTAGGATGCTCTCATCTAATTCTTTGGACCTCTGAGATAATCATATATGTTGCTTTCGTGGTTCAACTCTTGCTCAATTTTGTTCTCATCTAATTCTTCTGACCTTTGAGATAATCATATATGCTGTTTTCGTGGTTCAACTCTTGCTCAATTTTATTGTTCTACTCAGGTTATTGAGGAGAGACTGAGTTTTAGCTGATTAAATCCAGGTTAAATCCTTAAACCTAATAATCTGGCACTTATAAAGAGGTAAGTTTGGCACTTAAGTAATAAAAAACAAAAAACAATTAGTGCCGCTGGGGGTTTGCTCGGCACTACATCCAGAAAAAAAATCGTTACATTAGTGCCGCTGGGTCTGTGCGTCATTTAGAGATGTGGGGTACCCCATGCGGCACTCAAAGACCCCAAACGATAATATCTCAAAATCATGTACTAAATTCGTGAATTTAAATAAAAATAAATCCAAACTGGTCAAACACCACGATTACATGAGTTGCCTCTCCAAATCTTGAATTTTCTTGTCCAACTCTTGCTCAAGTTGTCGCTTCAAATCCTGGATCCGCCTTCCGAGCTCTTCATTTTCTATGTCATACAGGTCTATCTGAAACAATTATCTATCATTTTTAGGAATGAATCCACGTCCCTTGCCTTCATGACTCCGCCATCGATGACCTCTATGATTCTGTTCAGCCATTAGTTAAAAGTAATATAGTGCTCTGACACCAAATGATGCCAAAAATGCATGGAAAAGATGGCTAAACAGAAAGTTAGGATTTTCACAAAAGAGTAACCCTCTTATTCTCAATTTCTATTAAAAAATAACAAATTCAACTCCTACAATAAGGGTCGTAAGCACCATCTTATAGACTAGTTATAAATTGATCAAAGATTTAAAATCCTAAAATTAAGGAAATTGCTAAAAATAAATATTAAGATAATTAACTTATAAAAATAAATAAATAATTACGATTAAATCTTTCAAAACACGTCCCAAATGTGTTACTTTCCTTTTCTTGCCTAACAAATCATAATCACATCTGTTGCTTTTTTTCTTTGGTAAAATCCCTGGCGCGGAATGCGCCAAGAAAAAGCGACATCTGCTGCTTTACTTGGACTTGGAATTGATCATAATTTATTATACTTCAAATTATTTCTTTTGTTAACCCCACACCTTTTCTAATCTTGATGATAACAAACAAGTGAAGCCAAAGTATTTAACAATTTTCTTAGTTTTTGAAAGTTTGTTGCAAGACTTAATTTGTGATGAAGAGAATGCAACATAATTGTTATGAACTCCTGAAGACCGAAGATGCAAGATAAAATCTTAGATTTTATGTAATAGTTGGATGAGGTGAATCCTGATCATGCCTTGGGTTAGAATATTTAAAGTTTTGAAAATTAAGGAAAGAAGATTTAAAAATTTTATTTTTAATCCAAATAGATTTTTAAGATTTGGTTTTTGATTTGAAAAAGAAAAATTTAATTTGAGATTAATTCTCTTTTTAAAAGATTTGATCTATTTTTGAAAAATTAATTTGAAGATTTTGATTTTATTTTCAAAAATATATTTTGGAAATTTTTCTTAAAAATCATGATAATCTTTATATTTTTCCTTATGATTTGATTTTGAGAAAAAGTCTGTAAATACCACACTTGGAGCTTCTCCATGGTGGTCTTTCAAGAGAAAAATATTTTTGATCATGTAAAAAAAAATACACACTGAGCATGCTATGAGTATTTCTTCTCAAGGCATATTCAGACTAATTTGGGAATCAATGCATGAGCAGATTCATTGAGTTCACCATTAGGTTTTATTTGTACCTATTTGCTTATTATTTAGAAGCATGTAAGATAACAAATTTTAATTGAATTTTCTTCTTAACCTTGGAAAAGGTCGCGACTTAGAAATAAGTCGGTCTTTATTCATTGCGAATAGAGATGAGTCGTTTGGCTTTGGAGAGTCTTTGATTAGACTTCGTTCTTCCTAACCTTGGAAAAGGTTGTTGCTTAGAAATAAGTCAGTCTTTATTTGTTGTGATAAAGATGGGAGTCGTTTGGCTTTATAGAGTCTTTGATCAGACTCCGTGAGAATCTTAGAGGTAGGGTTCTCGAAAACTTGGGTAAGGTTTTGGGTTAATTCTTGTATAAGGGTAGAATAGGGTCTATTCTTGTACTTTGAATTGATCGATAGTGGATTCATCACCCAATTGGATAGAGGTATCCAAATTGTGGTCGTGGGTTTTTTTCCTATATTTTGTTGTTATACGAAAACTCTATCTAGGGTAGGTACCGATCCCATGTTGAGCCCTGCTCCAAGGTGCAAGCTCTCGACATGTCCTCCAATGTCTGGGTGGTCCGCTTAGTTTTACTATCAGTCTGAGGGTGATAGGTTGTACTCATTCTCAACTGAATACCAAAAGCTCCCTGTAGCGCCTCCCAGAACCGAGAAGTGAACTTCGGGTCCCTATCACTAATGATACTCTCGGGCACCCTGTGAAGCCTCACAATCTCGCGAACATATAGCTTGGCCAACTGCTCTGTAGTGAAGCTCACCTTTACTGGAAGAAAATGATAAGACTTAGTCAATCGGTCCACGATGACCCATATAGAGCCACAACCAGCCTGAGTCTTAGGCAATCCCACCACGAAGTCTATGGAAATGCTCTCCCACTTCTATTGCGGAATCTCAAGAGGTTGAAGCTTACCAGACGATTTCTAGTGTTCAATCTTCACTTTCTGGCATATCAAACACTTGAACACACAAACAACTATATCATTCTTCATTCCCGGCCACCAGAAGTTTCTCTTTAAGTCCCGGTACATCTTTGTAGCACCAGGGTGGACAGTGAATTGGCCATTATGAGCCTCTGACATCACCTCCACAGTCAATGGACCTCTAGGTATGAGTACCCTCTTCTGGAACATCAACAATCTGTCTTCATTCCAAGAGACACCATCTTGGTTCTTTACATAATCGAGGCACTCTCTTTGCACTTGCGCCTAATTGATTTTCTCCATCAGTGGCTGAAAATGTTGCTAACTGGATAATAAGGGGAAAAGAATTGTTGGTAGACCTATGCACCTCTCATTCGTGTCTAGTAATGTAAGTATATTGTGAACCCTTTATTGTTGGTGTACCAAAGCTGAATTTATTATTTCAGTATCTGCATGTTTTGAATTTGTCATTTTCTTCTATAACTAAGCTTCTAGAGTCCATTGATAAATGCAAGCATTTAGATATGTGGACCTATAAGTCTATTGGCAATCTTGTTAGCTTACAAACTCTGAAATTGAGTTGGTGCCATGAACTATTGTTTTGGACAGAAATTGTCACAAAGTTGATTAGTTTGAGACACCTTGGGATTGAGAATTGTAAAGCCTTTGAAGACAAGGAGCGGCTCTTGGTAGGCTTCCAGCGAAGGGGTACATGAACGAATCGAATACACTCCTGAAAGTGAAGGATTCCAAAGACTGTGCTGGTATGAGACGATACAAGTGGGGGTAGCTTATAAGAATTAATTAGTATTACTTATACTAACAAGATGCATCTACTTTTCGGTAGCCTGAAACGGAAGAACTGCATAGTTAAGCGTGCTTGACTTGGAGCAATTTTGGGATGGGTAACTTCTTGGAAAAAAATTTCAGGAAATGTGAGTGAGATCAAAGCACGCTGAAAAATATCGTATTAGTTTGTGGGCACAGTCATTGATCCTTGCAAGTTGCCGGGCGTTACAACATGCCAGACATATTAGGACAACTGGCTTCGCTGCAGTCCATATCAAGTTTTAAAGTGGGGATAATGAGAAGGGCAATTGTGGAGAACTAGAGGAATTGAAGCAGCAAAATAACATAAGATGATGATTTGCATCTTGTGTATTTTGTTTGTTATGTCCAAACTTGATTTGCATACCTACTTATCGACACGTCATTGACATGAGCTTGTATTGTTGTAGCATGAACTCAATGGTTGAAGCATGTTTGGTTCAACTTCAGTCTTCATCCTTCAATCCTCTTTCAAGCACTTGAATTGAAATTTGACAAAATATACATAGAAGCAATGAGAGTCATTTCCTGAAGGATGTGTTGCCTTACCAATTTACATACTCTTAAGTATGAAGAATTCTCCCCTCCTTCTTGATTGATGCCAAATTGAAACTGGACATAATTGTTCACATCAGCCTAAACTAGTACACTTCTAATAATACTTCTTTTTTATTGTTTGCTTTTCTCTGGTTTTAATTACAAGACTTTTAAACCACAATTATAAATGGGAAAAAAATTGGATTCAAAAGTGAATAGTGGCATAGAAAGCCTTTTGCAAATCTTACTAGTCTTTGGCCAAAAATACAACTGCTGAAGACTGTCCTTAATCTCTCGAGTCATATAGGATCTTGTACTCTACATATCTTATTACTTGCTTGGTTGCATTTGCTTACTTAGGAAAGCCTCTTACAAGTTTTAGTCATATAGATATTCATCTAATCTCAGTTAATTAAGTCTTAAATATTTAGATATATATATGACTATAAATTTCCCAAGAAGCGATAGCTTCTTTTTCTTTTTCTGCCTTTTGCAATTTTTATTTGAGAGCAAGTTTTAAAATTATAACAGAGAGTCACAGTTATTACATTTGACAGATAAAATTAGAAGATTTTCTCTGCTACCCATACAAATCTCCTAATCACGTCAAACCATTTTGTGGAAAGTGGGATGTTGAATATTGCCAAAATTTGCACGAGTTCCGAGTTCTTGTGCCACTATGATTCAGGTGTTCTTAATTTTCTGTCAGCTGGTTTCTTATGTAGTTTACCTCGTACTTAGGTACAAATAGTTGCTCATCCTCTTCAGACTTCAATTTGTATTTTATTTTATTCTTTTATCACTAGTCTGGCATTTTTATGCAGGCAAGAATTCTGTTATATGGTTTGGACCAATTCCAAGGGTTATTGTTACATAATTTTTTTCATAGGAAAAATTACTTCTACCAAAAATGAACTCTCGTTAGAAAAATATTAGGTATGACATAGCTTGCATTAAGTTAGCCTCCAACATATTTTTACAAGCGACATAGTTTTGTTTTATAAGTATTATGCTCCGAATATTTAGGCTCTTAATTTGATATGGGAAACAAGACAGTACTCGAATTTGATCTAAAAATGCGGGCAAAAAAAATAATTTAATGCTTTTTAATAAATTAATTACGCATTTATGGCTATTTTGAAAATAATTACACATTTATTGCACAATATCACGCCTAGTTTAGGCATCACTCATCAAGTGTTGACACGTGTCAATTTTTTTTTTTACAAAAAAAAATAACAACTTAATCGTAAAACTTCTGAAGACCATAACTTTTGATTCGGGTATCCGAATTAGATAATTTTTTTTTTTGATTCCATATAACTTTTCGATATCTACGTAATAACACCTCATTTGACATATCTTATCTCTCACAAACATAATTTGAATTTGCAACAATGAGACTTTATCTTATTATCGTTAGATTGTGACCCAATAAATCATAATCGTTAGATTGACGAAAATTAACGATTAAGATTTAGTAGTAATAAGTAATAAGAAAAAAAGGTAGTAATTATAACATTTCCCTTATTTATTTCTATAACAGCGGAAGACAATGTTAGATTGTGATTTCTATAACAGCGGAAGACTTTTCGATATTTACATAATAACACCTCATTTGACATATCTTATCTCTCACAAACATAATTTGAATTTGCAACAATGAGACTTTATCTTATAATCGTTAGATTGTGACCCAATAAATTATAATCGTTAGATTGAAGAAAATTAACGATTAAGATTTAGTAGTAACAATTAATAAGAAAAAAGGTAGTAATTATAACATTTCCCTTATTTATTTCTATAACAGCGGAAGACAATGTAGTTTAATATAAAATAAAAAGAAAAGCAACATGCCCCCAAACAATATGATAATATAATGATTATAGGCGTCACTCATCATGTGGTGACACGTGTCACATTTTTTTTTTCAAAAAAAATATTAACAATTTAATCGTAAAATTTCTGAAGGTCATAACTTTTGACTCGGATATCCAAATCAGGTAATTCTTGTTTTGATTCCACATAATTTTTCGAGATCTACACAATGACATCTCATTTGACATATTTTATTTCTCACAAACACAATTTAAATCTGCAAGAATTGTATTATAAGAGCGGTTAAACTCAGAAGCCTCTGAGTTCTGGGTTTGTGATTTAGTATAAAAAATAAATGAAGATTTGATTTGTGATTTAATTAAAATATTGGGCGTGATATTGTGTAATAAATGTGTAATTATTTCCAAAACAGTCATAAATGCGTAAGATATTAGTGACAACACGTAGTACCATGGTCTCAAAAACAATGGGTATAAACAACCCGTATGTTTTGAAAGGTTTGACAAAAGAACAATCATGGACTTTGTTATAGAACTTGACATTTGGTGAAGATACCAGCAGAATGAACCCAAATCTTCAATCAATTGGTGTGAAAAAATTGCAGAAAATTGCTGTGGAGTTCCGCTAGCAATCAGAACAATTAGAGGTTTCTTACATACTATAAATGAAGAAGGTGATCAATGGCTAAGTATTTTAACTAGTGATGTTTAGAGTCTGTGTAAAAAAGATAGTATAATGCCAGTGCTAAAATTGAGTTACCAAAAATTGCCACATGAATTAAGACATTGTTTTGCTTATTGTTGTTTGTATACTAAAGATTGGGAAATTGAAAAGGATGAAATGATTCAATCATGGATGGCTAAAGGGTACCTTGCAAGTTCTATGGAGACGCAATCTGTGGAAGAGGTGGGCAATAAATATGTCAAGATTTTGTTGATGAGGTCATCTTTTCAAGATGTGTCATTGATTAAATACAATGATATAATTTCCTTCAAAATGCATGATTTGATGCATGATCTTCCAAAGTTCGTGGCTGGAAATGATTGCCACCTGCATAGTGAGGGAAAAGACCCACGCACCTCTCATTTCTGTCTAGTACCATGTGTTCATTAGATTCATCCGATATAAGTAAACTGCGAACCCTTCTTTGTTGCAGAACTCAAGCTGGATATTTGACTACACCATCTATCATCACAAAGCTGAAGTACCTGTGTGTTTTGAATTTGTCATCTTCTTCTATAACTAAGCTGCCAAAGTCCATTGATAAATGCAAGCATTTAAGATCTCTGAACTTGTCCCACTGTGAAGATTTAATTAGTTTGCCCGAGTCTATTGGCAATCTTGTTCTTTTACAATCTCTGAATTTGAGTTGGTGCCAGAAACTTGTCTTTTGTACAAAAATTGTCACAAAGTTGATTAGTTTGAGACACCTTGAGATCGAAAAACGTAAAGCCTTCGAAGACATACCAGTCGGATTAGGGAAATTGACTTCGCTCCAGTTTTTAAAGTGGGGGATGATGAGAAGAGGAAATGTGGAAAACTAAATGAATTGAAGGAGCTGAATAACATAAGAGGTCGTTTGACAATTAGTAATCTGAGTTTGATAAAAGATGTGGTGTCGAAGTCACAAGAAGCAAACCTACCGGCAAAGGAATATATTCAATTCTGGAATCCTGATTGGGGATTATGTAACCAAAACAGTGACATCAGCTTGCAGTTATTGGATAACCTTTATCCTCATTAGAATCTGAGACAATTGGATCTGAATGGGTATCCAGGAGTGAGGTTTTCAAGTTGGCTTCCATCAGTCACTAATATTGTTCATATCAACTTATCAAACTTTCCCATTTCTCCAATTGCCAATATCTCCCTCCGTTGGAAAGACTTCCTTGGCTGAAAAGTGTCAACATTTCTTATTTTGATGAATTGAAGTACATTCATTATGAAGCGATTTCTCATGTGTTTTTCCCGTCTTTGGAGAAACTCATCCTCTATAATTGCAAGAAACTGAGGGGATGGAAAAGGTTGGCAAATGATATTGACAACCATCATTTGCTGCCTCTTTTTCCTCATCTTTCCTTTTTGCGTATTTTCTTTTGTCCAAACTTGACTTGCATGCCTCCTTATTCGCACGTCGTCGACTTGAACTTAACTTCTTGTAGCTTGATCTCATTGATTGAAACATGTTTGGTTCAGCTTCAGTCTTCATCCTTCAATCCTCATTCTGGCCTCAAGCGCTTGGAGTTTTTCAGAATATACATAGAAGCAATGCCAGAGGAGTGGATGAAAAGTCTCACCTCTCTCGAGTACTT
Source organism: Gastrolobium villosum (assembly GCA_032173675.1). Taxonomy (NCBI): domain Eukaryota; kingdom Viridiplantae; phylum Streptophyta; class Magnoliopsida; order Fabales; family Fabaceae; genus Gastrolobium; species Gastrolobium villosum. The sequence goes on along the minus strand of JAVKPL010012167.1, from coordinate 29,626 downwards.
TTCTATTGGAGGAATACCAAATAATGCGCCATTGTTTCAACAGTTGCAACATCTTCCTACTGAACTTCGGGAACTGGAATTTGTTAATGTCGACGAGCTTCATCTGTGGAAAAGTGAGGATGACATTAGCACACAATGCCAAGTCCCTCACGACCTTCATTCTCTACAAAAGATACGTATTGCATATTGTGACAATCTGAATGCTTTACTGGAGAGAATCTGCGACCTCCAATCCCAGAAGGCATGTGTCGCCTTACCAATTTACAATCTCTAAGTATCAGCGAAAGTCCCCTCCTTCTTGAGAGATGCCAAATTGAAACTGGAGAAGTTGGCCCAAAATTGCTCACATCAAAAACATAATTGTACGATGATTCTTTAAGGTAACAGGCCTAAACTATTACACTTTTAATAATACTTCTTTTTTATTATTACCTTTTCCCGATTTTAATTACGAGACTTTTAAATCACATTTCTCAATTTATAAATGAAAAAAAAAAATTGGATTAACAAGTAAATAGTGGCGTAGAAAGACTTTTCCAAATCTTAGTAGTCTTTAGCCCAAAAAAAAAATACAACTGCTGAAGACGGTGCCCAATCTTTCAAGTCATATAGGATTTTGTACTCTATATATCTTGTTACTTGGTTGATCGTATTTGCTAACTAAGAAAATTCTTTTACTAGATCTAAACTCAGTAATTAATTCTTAAATATTTAGATATCTATGACTATAATCTTCCCAAGAAGCAGTAGTTTCTTTTCTTTTTTTGGGTTTTGCAATTTTATTTTTGAGGGCAAGTTTTCAAACTTTTACATTGACAGATAAACTGAGAAGATTTTCTCTGCTGTCAATACAAATATCCTGATCAGATCAATCCATATTGCTAAGAGTGGAATGCTAAAGATTGTCAAAATTTGCATGAGTTCTGAATTCTTGTGCAACAATGATTCAGCTGTTCTTAACTTCATGTCTCATGATTTCTTAATTACCTCATATTTAAGTATATATCGTTGCTCATCCTCTGCAGACTTCAATTTGTATTTTATTTTAATTTATTTTTTTATCACTAGTTTGACATTTTTATGTAGGCAAGAATTCTGTTATTCGGTTTTGACCAATTCCAAGGGTGATTGTTACATCATTTTTTTAATAGAAAAAATTACTTCTACCAAAAATGAATTCTTGTTTAACAAAAACATGAGGGTGTGAAATAGCTTCCATTAAATTAGCCTACAACATATCTTTACAAACAAAATAGTTTTGTTTTATAAGTATTATGCTATGAATATTTAGGCTCTCAATTTGATACAAGAAATAAGATAAAAGTAAAATTTGATCAAAAATATGTGCCTAAATGAGTCTAGTATTCACCATGAATGAAACAAATGCCTTATTGCAAACGTTATATCAAGCAAACAGTAAACAAACCAAATTGCTTCAAAAATCATAGTTGTGTCAAGAGAACGATATCCATGTCAATAATTAACTAAAATTAATTTTTTCTGTAATGGGTTTTTGCCCACCTTTGTGATTTGATCAATTAATTTTGAATGAATTCCTTTCAACACAAACACTTTCCGTAGTTGTTGACCATATGATTCATGATTTCTAGCACTCAGACTCCTTTTTCTATTTTTGTTTTCTGCCAATCAAGGCGACCAAGTAGATGAAGGATCAACATCAACATCACCTTTATCCCAAATTAATTGGGGTCAGTGGTAGATGAACCCACATGAAAGATATAAAATTGTTGAAAAAATAAAAATAAAATAAAAAAAATAAAAAAAAAATAAAATATATATATATATATATATATATATATATATAAGTGAAAAAGAAAGGGACAAGAAGAAGTGGGGGAAATGAAGGGGAAAATGACTAAAAAGGGACCATCTGGAACATAGGAATAACCACGGGTCTAACCCTCCACCATACTTATAGCTTTTCTCCATTCCGTTCTAAGACATACCATCCGCCAATCTATATCCCACTTCATTAAATCTTGTTTTACTACTTTCTCCCAAGTAAGTTCCGGCCGACCTCTGCCTCTTTTTGTGTTGAGCTCTTGGTAACAAACTTCTGTTCTTACAGGAGCATCCAAGGGCCTTCTCATCACATGCCCAAACCACCTCAATCTATGTTCTCTCATCTTCTCGGCAACCGGTACTACTCCGACCTTTCGTCGAATATCTTCATTTCTTATCTTATCCATCTTTGTGTAACCACACATCCACCTTAACATCCTCATCGCTGCTACTCTCATCTTATGCTCATGTTGCCTATGTGCTGGCCAGCATTCCGCTCCATATAGCATTGTCGGTCTTACTGCCGTTTTATAGAATTTTCCTTTTAACTTAAGGGGGATTTTGCGGTCACACAAAAACCCAGATGCACTGCGCCATTTCATCCACCCTGCTCTGATTCTATGATTAACATCCTCATCAATCTCTCCACCTCTTTGTAAAATGGAGCCCAAGTATTTAAAAGCATTTTTTTTGGGTACCTCTTGACCAATTAAATGCACGGGCTCTTGGTCCCCATCTAGTACCAGAGAAAACTCACACTTCAGATACTCAGTCTTGCTTCGACTTAATGTGAATCTGATACGAACCCACTTTAGTTTGGGCCTCAATTGCAATAATTGACCCAAATTAGTAATGCTGTTAACAAGTGAAGATATTGACTGGAATGCCCTCCAACAGAATAGAGCATGAGTGTCATTGAGTTTGTTATATAGAGGGGAAGCAGCAAGGAAAAGGGGGATCTGGAAAATTAGTAGAACTTGGGCCCTTTTTGGGATTGGGAGAGAGTGGAACCTCTCATATGTGTTCCACATTTATCTTTACCTTTTTGCTTTGTTAATTTCCATTAGCATTCTGTATTTCTTTCAAGTTTATCTTGTCACTGTAATTGATGTTCTGCTGTAACTGGTTTTGAGCAATATATGATGAGGAATATTCAGGTTTATTTCCTTGAGTAATTACTATTAATTTGTTATCTGAGTTGGTCCTTATCAAATGGTATCAGAGCTCCGATCTAGGAGCTCTGTGGGCGTGGTGACAACAAAAAGCATGGAGACCAGAATGAAGGTTGTGGAAGACGAGCTGCGCAGGAAAGATGATTGTCAGGACGAGGTGATTCGAAGGCTTGACGGTAATGATGCTCGACACGAAGAAGTCTTATTACGGATGGACGCTAACGAAAGGGGAATCGCAGAAATCATCCGGAGGTTGGACGAGATGGCAGGAAGAAGGAAGAGACGTTCTAGTAGAGAAGAAGAAGATCTGGACGAAAACATCTCAGATTCGTATAGAGCTTTGTGCTCGCTCAAACAATGGGGGAGTCTTTCTGAATTTCGAGCGGAGTTCAAACATATGGTGGAAGCTCTTCATTTCGAGGATCAAGACCAAATCAAGCAAGCATGGCTGAACGGAGTGCGCAACAATATCCGGGAGGAACTTCTGGTGTACCCAAATCTCAGTCTGACGGAGATGATGAAATTTTCGCTCAAAATTGAACGGAGAAACGTCGCGTGGAAGAAGGAGGGATGCAGACCAAGGACTAAAGGTTGGGCTCAGGGTTCCCAACTACCTTTGGGCTCACAAACTTTTTCAGGCCCAAATGAGACAAAAGGATGGAGTAATACCACAGTGGGCCAAACAAGTGTACATGGCCCAAGTCTCAACTCAGCCTTGAATATGGGTAGCCCTAATAATGGTTAGGGCACAACGAAGAGTGGAACGAACGAAAATATCAAGGATGGGGCTGCGATGAAACTTTCTGGGTCAACGAACGGCAAACGCTCGCCGGAAAGCCACATGACCCAGGGACAACGGCTGTCTCAAGTGGAGCTCCGTCATCGACAGCCATGTGGGTTGTGTTTCAAGTCCGATGAGTGTTGGAAGCCCGACCACAGATGCCAGGTCCGTCGACTGCAGCCGTTGGTGGTGGACATGGACGGCGAGGAAGAGAGAGAAGGGAACGACGGAGGAGAAGGGAAGATCGAAGAAGAAGGGGTGACTTTAGGTCCTGAAACGAACGCGGATAAAAAGGCTTCAGATCCAGCAGAAACCAAAGGGTGGGTCACAATGAGTTTGGGCCTGGACAACTTAAACCATATGAGCCCATTTAACCCTTCAACAGCAATCTCTAATACTCCAAACGAAGAGCAAACCGGTTCGCGCGTTACTCCACCAGAAAACCCTAAGGAAGGGTCATCAGCGAAGGCATCTGCGTATGTCGCCAGAAACTGCTTGACGGAGAGCCTCTCCGGCCAAGGGCGACGGCGTCCCCAAGCCGAGTTCCATGATCGACAACAACATGGGTTGCGTTCTAAGTGCGAAGAGCATTGGGGCCCCAATCACAGATGTCAGCTCCATATGCAACGTGTGGACGACTATGACGACAAGGAAGAGGGAGAGAGAGCGAATGACAGAGCAGCGGTGGCAGCTTTATCAAGCGTGGGAGACTGGCCAAAATCCTCCGCGGGAGGAGGTTGTCAATAAACAAGTAATTTCCGCCAACATTTCTGAGTTTATCTCCCCCTATCATTCTACGACGGTAGATATCAGAATCAAGGAACCCATTAGCTTGCTTTCAAACCGCCTAGGATCATGGATGATAATCAGAAAGGAGAACGACGGAGCGTGGGGACCTTGGGGCTGCCTTGAAGCGTGGCGAGATTTAGGCAACTCTAAGGTAATCAAAGTAGTTAATAGGTTTCACATAGTTAATGAAGATAAACAGGGAATTTTATATGATGAAAATTATATTTTGTTGGGACTGGATGGAACACAAGAACAACCTGTGACTAGCTATGTAAACCAATGGAAAGGTATATTTGGAAAAGAGCATTTTTCCAAATATAATATTTTTGATCAACATGATAAGGCTGTTGCGTCTACTAATGAAAATCTTATAATCAGAGCTGATGTTATTTGCTATATGAAAACAAAGGTAGAGACACTCAGTTGCAAATTTGTAGTTAAGGGTTCAAGGGCAGTAACAAAATGGGATCCTGGTGGGAGTTACCATGCTTCAAGCATATATGGGTCCCAACAATTCAAGCAATGGGATCCCGGAAAAAAAATTAACATCACCTTGAGGACAAGGTGATTGTTAGGGGGGAGTATTGATACGAACCCACTTTAGTTTGGGCCTCAATTGCAATAATTGACCCAAATTAGTAATGCTGTTAACAAGTGAAGATATTGACTGGAATGCCCTCCAACAGAATAGAGCATGAGTGTCATTGAGTTTGTTATATAGAGGGGAAGCAGCAAGGAAAAGGGGGATCTGGAAAATTAGTAGAACTTGGGCCCTTTTTGGGATTGGGAGAGAGTGGAACCTCTCATATGTGTTCCACATTTATCTTTACCTTTTTGCTTTGTTAATTTCCATTAGCATTCTGTATTTCTTTCAAGTTTATCTTGTCACTGTAATTGATATTCTGCTGTAACTGGTTTTGAGCAATATATGATGAGGAATATTCAGGTTTATTTCCTTGAGTAATTACTATTAATTTGTTATCTGAGTTGGTCCTTATCAGAATCCTTTGGATTCTAATGTGCTTCTCCACAATTCAAGTTTTCTATTAACACCCTCCTTGCTCTCATCAATAAGCACAATATCGTCTGCAAAAAGCATACACCATAGCACTTCCTCTTGAATATCTTTTGTTAGTTCATCCATAACTAAGGCAAAAAGATAAGGACTTAGAGCCGACCCTTGGTGTACACCAACCATGATAGGAAAATAACTTGATGTTCCGTTACAAGCTTTTACACATGTAGTAGCCCCATCATACATATCCTGGATTGCCTTTACATACTTTGATGGAACCTTTTTCTTCTCCAGAACCCACCATAAAACTTTCCTTGGAACCCTATCGTATGCTTTCTCAAGGTCTATGAACACCATATGCAAGTCCTTCTTCTTTTCTCGGTATCTTTCCATAAGTTGTCGCATAAAGCAGATGAAGGATATTGAAAGGAAATAGGAGCATCTTGAATGGTTATCATCAACCCATTATTGAAGGTAAGAAGGGTACTCTAACAACAAAAACCAATGGCACATGAAAAGAAGCTGACATCCAAAACAAAAGCTGATAAACATAAATGAAAGAAACGTTGGAATAAGTAAAACTTGGTAAGTAGGGATGAAGAGTTGTCAAATGAACTGTAATATTGGTTAGTAGGCATCTCAATTGGCAAGCACAGGCAAGAGAGTCTGCATTCCATTACTCCATTAGTGCCACACCAAGGATTATTCTTCCCAATCCATCTGCTGCTACGCCCAGTTCTCTCAAAGGCCCTTCATCCCCAACATAATATACCAAAATCATATAATATCATTTGTAAACCCTCACTAGCAATAAAAGTGTTAGTCTTTAATAAAGTAATAGTAATAACATCTGCCTTGACCTTGTCTCATAGATTCACTATTTTGCTTGAGTTTACTAAAATCCAAAACTCCTCTCACGCGGTACCACAACCTCTATCACTAGAGTTAGATCCTCTTCTACCCACCATCCCCTCAATCTTCTACACAAAATAATTATTATCTTAATACAAGATAAAATGAGCTTATTCATTTAAAAGACTACTCTTGCATTGGGAAACATGTTAGATATATAAAATTCTTCATAAGCCTTCACCTTAATAGAGTTGGGCCATGACAACCCTCATAGCCAGAGTTTACATTAGCCGCTTCAAATCAATATATCTTAAAGGGTAAACCTACCATCGTGTAACATAATCTAAAACATTTTTCCTACTGAAACAAAAAACATGTGGGTCCCATACATATAATAAAAATAAAAAATAAAAAATGCTGGTGCGGAAACCAATGGGTGAGTAGGTAAAAAAAAATTATATCATGTTACATAATATTAGTTTTCCCCTATCTTAAATCATATAAACAACATTCAGCCTGACAAATGAAATAATCTTACTGACAGACAAAAATAGATTAAGTACTTCTTTGAATCTCAAGTCTATAATTTTCAGGGTATGAATTGATACCGGGAAAAGGAAAAACACAAAATGCCTACCTTGCATGTAATTTTATTATAGAAAACAACAATGAGTAAAATGCTTGATTCCTAACCAATTATTGTGCATATAAGTGCTCGCCCTGTTCTTTTACAGCACATTATTCACATCCCACAACATGTGCCCTATGTTGCTAATAGGGAGCATGCTCCTTCTACAGATGTTTCCCTTGCAAACAGCCACCCTCATGAAAATAACTGAAGCTCCATACAAGTACAATTTAATACATTTCACAGGATGACTGACCATAAGCACTGTTCAATTGTCAAACGAAAGATGTCAACCTCCATAACTCAAAAATAGATAAAAACACAAGAAATTATTCCAATACCCACATAAACAAGGGAATCATTGCATATGTGCAATTTTGGTTCCTCTCAAGTGGCCCAAGCAGACAATAATTAGCACTTGGACTAGAAATTAGTACCAATAGTATGCCTTCATAGAAGGATGTGGAAATTCTCTATGCATGTACTGCAGATAAGAAAGCATCAACTGGGTGGACTGATTCCTTTATAAAAAAATTTGGGTTGCTGAGTTGTTAACCTAGATTATATACGGCACTGGTTTTTATGCCAGCCAAGCAATGTTATGATTTAAAAAGTAGCTAGATTATCACACCTTTCAACATGTCATGCAAATTGAGATATCTTATAAGAATACTGCTTCTGTTCGGATAAGTTTTCATATATGTCCCTTTTTCCTCTGAATTACAATCACCTGATATTCGATAATCAGATTTCATGTTTTGTAGATTACAGACTCAACCTTACTGTTTTTATTTTATTTTTAAAAAAGCAATTGTCCGTTAACTTATTTGATTATTCATAGCCTTTGATTGAAATAGAGAGGGAAAAAATGACGTCAAATGATGTTTTGTCACACCAGATTCCATAACCACACCAATCCACTTTTTATATTTGCAAAAACTACGTTGCCTTACATAATGAAAAGATACATAATGAAAAGAGAGGAACACCGACCAAAATGCCACGCGAACAATATTATTTCCCAATATGCCACACGGGCAAGTTCGTTACAGTGCCCAGCGAACTTGGTTTGCTGATGTGGCACGTTTCTAGTGGATAACAAGTTCGCTACTCCTAGTAGCGAACTACGTTGCAATAAATGCTGACACATTGGAGAAGTTCGCTGCCGCATGCAACGAACTAGGTGTGCCACGTGTCTGACATGCACCAAGTTCGCTGAAGGTCCAAGCGAACTAGGTGTCACGTGGCACAATCTCGTTGCTTGATCAGAATTAATGTACCAATCACAATTAAAAAAAATGAAAGAAAATGGCTATTTAATTAATGTACCAATCAAAATTAATGTATCAATCATCAATCAAAATTAATGTACCAATCACCAATCACAATTAATGTACCAATGGAAATAACTTTTGATTGTACCAATCACAATTAATATACCAATCACCAATCGCTTCGGAGGGCCATAACTTTTGATTCGGATATCCAAATCAGATATTTTTTATTTTATTTCATGTAACTTTTCGAGATCTACTTAATGACACCTCATTTGACATATTTTATCTCTCACAAACATCATTTGAATTTGTAACAATGGTATCACAAACAATTAATGTACCAATCAAAATTAATTATGGTTGATACATTAATTGTGATTCGTATTGGTACATAAATTGTGATCAAAATTAATCGTGATCGGTGATGGACATATTAATTGTGATTAATGATTGATACATTAATTGTGATTGGTGATTGGTACATTAATTGTGATTAGTACATTAATTAAATAGTTATTTTTCTTCGTTTTCATTCTTTGATTCTGATTGGTACATTAATTCTAATCGGGCAACGAGATTGTGCCACACGTAGGACAGGGGTAGCGAACTTCGTTTAGTCAACTTTTTCTGTGACAATGTGCCACGTGTCACGAAATCGTTGTGTTAGCGAACTTGGACTTGTGGCAGTCAGCTTTTCCTGCGAAAGTGTAGCACGTGTCAAGAAATTATTGGCTACCAAGTTCGCTATTAGTGGTAGCGAACTTCAAAGCGTGGCAGTCTGGTAAATTTTACTGTTCGCGTGGCATTTGGGTAAAAAAGTCAATGAACAGTGGCACATTGGTCACTGTTCCAAAAAGAGATGTAGAGGATTTAAACATCCCAATATATGCATTCATAGGTATAAAATCCGGAAATTTCAAATCTAATAATTAAGCATTAATTCAAATAATAGACTGATATTCTATATTCTAGCTTATAATGTCCATTTCAAGTCTGGAATAAGTGCTTTAAGCAAAAGGCAAAAGTAGAAAAACACAGAATTGTAAGTACAGTACCTTATTTAAAATATCTTTTTTTGTCTACCAGTCCAAAGCTGTTGAGTGGCCAAACCTAATAACATACAGCATTCGAAATATCTTTGATACAAGATTGCAAATCATCAAATATAACATTTTTGCACTCGCCAACAAGTGTTTAACTAAGATGAACTTTTTTCAATTAAGAAATCAACATCGCATTTATCCCCTAACTAATTGGGGTGGACAAAATTCATATAAAAGCAAGAATATTAGTAAAACTAAAGCATGAATCAGCAACGAATATCTGCAGTTGCCTTATGCATTAGCCTTATAATTATAGAATCAGTAGATGTTTCCAAATACATGTATTAGAATCAATAGTAATATATCCATATAACAGTATCATTACAATCCTATCTCACTCTTAAGTTCTTAATGAGAAATAGTATTGAACCACATGAAGATGAGAAATCTAATGAACCAATACTTAAAAAACAGAAGAATATATGAGGCACAACAGTTACCTGTAAAAAAAATTTTCCACGTATAAGACCATATGGAACAGGACCATAAGACCGTGAATCAGAGGATTCTCGTCTGTTATCACCTTCAATCCAAACATGCCCCTTTGGCACCTATGGATAAAAGATATAATAAGTTGAGCAACAAAGCAAACTTATCAACAGAAATTTAAAAAATAAGCAGTAACAACAACAACAATAATAATAATAATAATAATTAATGAATGGAGAGAAAGCTAAGAAACCTGCAAAAGATAAATTCCAAGCAGAGAAAGGAGAGAAAGAGAGCACCGTAAAAATATAAGATAACAAAGTTAATAGCTAATTTTTTTTATAAATATATTTAATAATAAATTATAATGTCTTAGAACTAAGAGGGTGAGCCTAAAGTAGTGATAAAATTGCTCTTTTGTGATTGAAAGGCCACGGGTTCGAATCCGGAAAATAACCTCTTTGCAATGCAAGGATAAGGCTACATACATAGGAAACACAAGTAATTAAGCATTGCATTCTAAAAAAGATTACACTCTAAGAATTATTTTAAGAGAAATAAATAATCATACTAGCTGAAAGCATAGTGAAATCTCAAGTAACAAAACCAGTCATTATAAGCAAATAACTCATCTTTTACTACAACTGTTACCAAAAAAATGATGAGGATAACAAAGTGGGCAAAACAGACAAATGCATACCATCAAGACTAATTTGAAATAATAAACGGGGCCGCTATGTGGCACCTTACAAATTACCTAATATGAAACTGTACCTTCTATTCTATATACGTGGAAGTAGGAAATTGCTCTAAGCATTCTTTTCGTTCAGCATATTCTTTCACAGAAAATGAGTCTAAATGGGACATAATATACGAGTAATCTGTTTATAAAACATAAAATTAAAAAAGATAAAACAATCAAGTGAGTACTTTTTCCCAATTATTTACTCATATACTAAAAACATTCCATCTATATTCAGGAAAAATAATAATAATTTCGCAATAAGTTTAATTTTCATATTTTCTTATCTAACACGAAAAAGCTATCAAGTAGGCATATTTTCACAATCATGTACCACAAAAAATATAATCAAGAAAAAAAAAAAGGAATTAATTTTGCAATAATAGCAAAACAAGAAAAAACCATTAAGCACACACACCACTGCAGTTTTAGTAGCATCAGCGTGCAAAGGATCAATGTAAGTGACAGTTTCCCCTTCCATGGCCACGATGCGCTTCCCCATGCGAATATTAGGATCCAAAGGGTACAAAAGACTAACCACATCTCCATGACGGAGGTTCCCGACTCTCGGAGAGATTCTTTCAACGAGAAAGCAGTCGCCGGAATTGAAGGTGGGGAGCATGCTATACCCATTTGTCTGCAAGCAGAGGATTCACCAATTGAGTTAAAAGGGTATTGAAAAATCACCAAGAGGAAGAAAAAAGCAAGAATCTTTGTATGGAATACCACAACTGGGGTGAAGAGGTATTCGCGAGTGAAGTGAACACAGGAAAAGAACATCACGGCTTTGCCTGTGCCATCCAACGCTTTCTTCGCTTCGCTTCTCCATTGTGCAATGTAACTCGCAATACTCATCTCTCCCTCTCTCTCTCTCAGAGACCGTGTATATAAAATTAGGGTTTAAATTCTCTCATTCTATATTGAAGACAATTATCTCATCGATTTTATAAGAGTTACGTCGTATCGTAGAAAGAATGATTGTGTTATGTCATAGAGATTTATTTTATGTATTAGAATTTTTTTCCTTTTTGCTATGGGCCTCACAAAATATTATGTGGGTAGGAAATTTTTTATGATCATGTTAAATGATAGATGATAAACCCTTATCTTGTACCATAAAAAATTGTGTCATTTTTTTATTTTTTTTAATTTTAAAAAATGGTGGAACTCGCCTAATTTATTTCTAGGGAAAGGATATTGTAACAACCAAGTTTGTGTTACTACCATGTTACTACCAGTCAATCTCACCGTTAGATCGCTTATGTTGATCCAACGGTTATATTTATTTCCATCTTTGTATGGTCATGATTCCCCAAATTTAATATTTTGTATTTATTTTCACTTTTGTATGGTCATGATTTCCCATATTTAATGCTTTTACTTTAAATTTGGGGAATCATGACCATACAAAGATGGAAATAAATATAACCGTTAGATCAACATAAGCGATCTAACGGTGAGATTGACTGGTAGTAACACAAACTTGGTTGTTACAATATCCTTCCCCTTATTTCTATATGCATGAGACAAGATATATTAAAGAATATTAATAAATCCCATAAAATTATGTTTGTTAGTAATAAAAAAAAAACTATGTTTGTTAGTGACTAATTTTTTTTTCTTTTGATTTAAACCCGTCCATAATTAACATTTGTATTGAATTCGCATAATAAATTGAAGTGATTTAATTGATATAGTTCTTTTTTGTGGACGAGTAACTAAATTGTAAAAATTAATTATAAGAGATTAAAATGATACGGCCAAGAGAAGAATAGAGTTTTTATCATTAACTTATGGAGCAGGACACTGTAACAATTAATTAGTATTATTACTAATGTTACTACCAATCAATTTCACCGTTAGATCGAATATGTTGATACAATAATTATATTTATTTTTATCTTTGTATTGATTTAATGTTAGAATTTAAAAATTTGAGATTAAAGATATCGTAGTTTAAAAATGAATTAGGACACACAAAAAATGAATTAAATAATAAAATAAGATTTGATTTGATTTGCAATAATTCTGAAGTGTGAATTAGGTTATAACAGTGTCTTATTCCAAATATAACAAATCAATAACTCACATCACTAAAACCTTGAAACCAATTAAAGGCTTTCAGCCAAATGGTCCAATATTTTGCTACATAGAAATCATTCTCAAATTTAATTTATTGGTGAATTTACTATCAAATTTAGCTTTTTTTCCCACTTGCTGTTGCCCAAATTGATAATAGTATTAGCGCTATCTGGACTTTGGACAAAAAGTCAACAGTAAAAGTAACATTTGTCAACAATACGCTAATATAATTGTATAATTTAATGGAGTGTTTTTTCTTTTTGCATGAAAAACAAATTGATCAGATGATACAATTTGCATAATGAAGGGTTATGTTTACAACCACAAAAAATTTGAAAAGAATTTCTAGTGCTAGGATACCGTAGATGATGATGATAACGATGAACATGGATAAGAGAAGAAATGACGAGTTTACAAGCTCAATAGTATACCACCTTCAGAAAACACAGTAGAAAAGGAAACAAGAAAAAAAAAGAAATAACAATTACACTTTTCATTTTTTTAATGTTTTTAACATCCCAGAGAAGCAAAATGGGGAAAAGAATATATTGCAGACGCGTATTGATACAGTAATGGAATATATTATGTTTCTTTTACTTTAATTAGCAGGAAACTGCAAATATAACAACTGATGAGAATGTGCATTTGCTTTGTCCTTCAATGTCTATAATTAGCACCCCAGAAGTAGCTCAGGGGGAAGGCATTTGATGGATTTGCTGAAAACTCTTGAAATGACAAAAGTTCAAATGTCAAGGCTCTCTCATCCTTATATTAGGACCAAAGAATTTTATTTTTTTACTGATTTTCTCAATATTGTGTCCTCAGCATACACCAAGAGCTAAACGAAACACACTCTGAGGAAGGCATTGGAGATTTTGAATAGCAAGATCAGCTTTCTCTTTTGTGCTCTTTCAATGCCTCCACAACTCTTGACCAACTTGATGGCTTCATCAAGGGAATTAAATGGCCGACCCAGTTCAATACCCACTCGTGAGTGATTGGGGAAGGACATACGAGTCAAGCCTTATCCCCGCTTTTGCGGAGAGGCCGAGTCAAAGTCGGGACCTTGGACATCACAGTAAGCATGCTTACCACTGAGCCAAGCTGACCCTTCAGACTCAAGGGACCTTAGACATCAAGGGAATTAATCTCGGTAAATTCAAACTCAATGATATCCCTCAATTTTGGTTCTTTCTCCAATGCAAATATTAATCTCGGCGGATTGTGTGAAATCCAATATGTCATCAACAACTTGGAAGGATAGACCAAGATTCTTCCCATTTTCATACATTTTCTCAGTGATGCTGCTGTCAGCACCGCTAAAAATTGCAGCTCCTTTTCTACTGGCCGCGATCAAGGAGGCTGTCTTATAATAACTCTTAATTAGGTACTCGTCTAGTTGAACATCACAATCAAACAAGCTAGAAGCCTGCTTTTTTCCCCACTTGCAAAATCTTTGATCACCTGTCACAGCACCAAATAGTGACGCCAAAAAACTTCAGAAAATGGAATTATACATCTCTTCATACCAAATGAAATAATGATTTAACCACCTGGCTTCAAGTGCATCAAAGCTTCATTCTCATTCTTGATTGAAAGGAAAAATTACAAAAACTAAACTCCTACTCACAGAACTATATATACAACCATCAGAAGTTCATCCATCAAGAAAGAAACTATAGAAAGAATCTTAACAATAACTCTAACAGAATAACTAATTAACAACTTTCTGTTATTCTGTTGTGATTAGTGGGTAGTATAGAATTTCTATCTGAGATGCCTCTTTGTGACGTGGCTGGTAGTTGAGAGTGAGTTGGGCCTGGATCTGGAGATAAGATGGGCTGTATTAACCCCCCACAAGTGGGACTGTGTGGATTCACAAGACCCAACTTGACAAGAGCAACGGAGAAAACAGCAGGAGGAAGCGGCTTCGTAAAGGTGTCGGCTAACTGATCAGAAGAACGAATAGGAAGCAGACGCAGCAGGCCAGAAACGATTTTCTCACGAGTGACATGACAGTCTATTTCAATATGCTTGGAGCGTTCATGGAAGGCAGGGTTATGAGCCAAATATATCGCCGATTTGTTGTCACAAAAGACTGATGCTGGCTTCGACCATGGGAGTTGAAGGTCAGTAAATAAGTGTTGCAGCCATTGGAGCTCGCAAGTAAGAGTGGCAATAGCTCTGTATTCAGCTTCGGATGAGGAACGAGAGACCGTAGATTGCTTCTTTGATCTCCATGCAACCAGAGAGGAACCGATGAAGATGCAAAGACCAGTGATCGAGCGACGAGTATCTGGGCAAGAAGCCCAATCCGAATCAGTGAAGGCTCGAACATGAACATCAGAGTTAGCATGAAAGAATAAACCAGAAGCTGGGGCACCCTTTATGTATCGTAGGACACGAATAGCAGCTTGGTGATGTACATCAAGTGGACGAGAGATGAATTGACTTAGCTGTTGAACAGCAAAACATAAATCCGGTCGTGTAGTGGTCAAGTACAAAAGGCGACCAACTAAACGACGGTAAGCAGATGGATCTGGGAGTGGAGTTCCATGAGCACGACTCAAATGAGAACTTGCTTCCATAGGGGTTTTACACGGCTTAGCAGCAAGCATGCCCATGTCATCAATGATCTCCAAAGCATACTTCCGTTGATTTAAGTGAATACCTTTGGACGATCGAGAGACTTCAAGACCCAAGAAGTATCGAAGTGGGCCAAGATCCTTGATTCGAAACTGATCATTAAGATATGCTTTAACCCGAGCAATTTCTGTAGAGGAATTGCCAGAAAGAACAATGTCATCAACGTATACCAAGAGAATAGTGAAAGAGGAACCAAGTTGATGAGTGAACATTGAGTGATCAGCTTGGCATTGAACATAGCCAAGGGACAAAAGGGCCGATGAGAGCTTGCCATACCATTGCCTACTAGCTTGTTTGAGGTCATATAAGGACTTATTGAGTCGACAAGCTTGGCCAGAATGTGCACCTGATAGACCTTGAGGGATAGCCATGTAAACTTCTTCAAATAAGTCATCATATAAGAAAGCATTATCCACGTCTAGCTGTTCAAGTAACCACCCTTTTGCAGCAGCTAATGCTAAAATAATACGCAGAGATGTCAGTTTTGCTACAGGGCTGAAGGTATCAAAATAATCTACACCTTCCAATTGAGTGAAGCCCTTAGCTACAAGACGAGCCTTATGTCGTTCGATCTCACCATTAGCTCGATATTTTATCTTGTATACCCATTTACATCCAATGGGTACCTTGCCAGGGGAAGATCAACGATAGTCCAGGTGATATTCTTTTCCAGTGCCAAAAGCTCATTATTCATGGCTGTTTACCATTCTTCGGATTTAACAGCTTGGGAAAAAGTATGTGGCTCTGTGTGTGGTGATGTTTAGACAAAAAAATTTGTATGATGAGGAACAAAAAAGTCATAGGAAATAACATTGGATAAAGGATATAAGGGAGAAGGTTTAAGGGATGTACCTGAAGAGGATTGTGAAGTGTGAACATTGGATAGACTGTGATGATAGTCACTGAGGTAAGTAGGGGCAGTTCTAAGGCGTGTGGAACGTCTAAGATGAGTAGTAGGGTCAATGGAGGTGTTTGAGGCAGGAAAACAACTGCTGTTATTCTGTTGTGTTGATGGAGGTTGTGGTTCTGGTTGAGGTCGTTGTCCTAAGGAGGTATGCATTGGTGATATGGGAAAATCAAATAGAGGATGATGTTTAGAGTTATCTGGTATCTGTCCTAAGGAGGTATCTGGTATAGGATAATGGTTAGAGGTATCTGGTATGACAAATTCTGTTTGGGATGAATGGTTGGATTGAAAAGGAAAATGGGATTCATGGAAGATGACATTACGAGATAGAAAGGTCTATCTAGAAGATAGATCATACAAAAGATATCCTTTAACCCCTTCACGGTAACCCAAAAAGACAGACTTTCTAGATCGTGGACAGAATTTTGAACGATGAGAGCTAAGTGTTGAAGCAAAAGCTAGGCATCCAAAGACACGGAGGTGTAAGAAGGTAGGAGGAGTGTCATATAGGAGTTCATAGGGTGTTTTATATCCAAGGGTAGGTGAACAAATCCGGTTAATGATATGGACAACATGAATAATGGAATAACACCAAAAAGCAATGGGAAGTTTGGCTTGAAAGAAAAGAGCACGAGACACATTTAAGATGTGTTGGTGTTTTCTTTCTACTCTAGCATTTTGTTGAGGTGTTTCTACACAACTACATTGATGCACAATTCCTTTTAAAGCATAGAAATCTTTCATTAAAAATTCAGAACCATTATCTGTGCGAATTGATTTGACAGAAGTTTTAAAATGATTTTCAACATATGTGATGAAGGTTTGGATATGAACTCTAGCTTCAGATTTTGATTTCATTAGAATGGTCCAAGTAAAGCGAGTATGGTCATCAACTATAGTTAGAAAGTAACGATGACCATGGATAGATGAGGAATGTGGTCCCCATATATCAGCGTGTAAAAGCTGAAAAGCCTTATCAGTTTTAGTTTCACTCAATGAAAAAGACAATTTCCTTTGTTTGGCAAAATGGCAGGTGTCACATGGCTCAATGTGTGCAGAAGGAATAAAGGGAAAGAAAATTGACATATATTTGGAAACCTTTTGAGAGACATGTCCTAATCTTCTGTGCCATAGGAGAGACTCCTCTCTATGCACATTATTAGTACCAGATTTCGAACTATTACACAAGGAGCTATGATCTAAAGGAACTTGTACAAAGGGGTTATCAACTCTTGCTACTCGAGAACTGTGATCTAGAGAGACCTTTATTGATGGGTTATCAGCTCTTGCTATTTGAAGGCTGTGATTTGAGATGTTTTTGACTACATAGAGTCCATCACACTGTTCAGGAGAACCAATCGTCTTCAGGCAATTGAAGGTTTTCTGTTGGATCAAACAATGAAACTTGTCAAAAACAATAGAATAATGGTTGAGTTGTAAAAGTTTGGAGACAAAAATGAGGTTAATATGGAACTGTGGAACATATAACACATCAGTTAAAATGAGTTCAGGAAAAATGTGTACAACCAATGTAGATGGGTGGTTACCCCCACGAAAAAGTGTAGGAGGGTTCCGACCATATAGAGCTTAAAAAGGCGTCATACCAGCTGAACCATTGTAGTTGGTATTAAGCCAAAATTCTGCCCAATGAAGCCACTTGGACCAGTGGCGCGGCTGAGGTGCACAAAAGCACCGAAGATAAGTTTCTACACATTTGTTAGTTGCCTCTGTCTGCCCATTAGATTGTGGATGGTAGGCAGAAGTAAACTTCAAGGAAGTACCAGCTTGACGGAAAAGTTCACACCAAAAAGAACTAAGAAACAATCGGTCCCGATCGGAAACAATAGAATCAGGAAACCCATGCAAGCGCACCACCTCCTTGATAAACAAATGAGCCATATCCTTAGCATTAAAAGGATGCCGAAGGAGAAGAAAATGAGAATACTTGGAAAGGCGATCGATGACAACCAAAATAGTATCAAAGCCATTAGATACCGGAAGCCCCCCAATAAAATCCATAGCTATGTCAGCCCAAACTTGAGAGGGAATGGGCAATGGCTGCAGCAGCCCTGCAGGAGCTAAGGATTGAATTTTGTTGCGTTGACAAATATCACAAGCAGCCACATAAGCATGAATATCTCGACGCATACCTTCCCAAAAGACACAACCACTAATCCTCTTGTAAGTCCGGAAAAAACCAGAATGCCCCCTATCACCGAATCATGAAGATCATGAAGGATTTTTGGAATCCAAAGAGAACCCTTAGCCAAAACCAGGTGATTTTTGTAAAACAGTCGGCCCCCTTGAAGAGTAAACCCGCTATGAGTAGAACCATCCACCAACAAATCTTGCAGAATTTTACCCATTCGGGAATCTTGCTGGAGCTCTTGATGAATATCATCCCAACCAGAAAACTGCACTTGTGTAATAGCAGTCAAGCACATTTGACGGGATAACCCGTCTGCGGCAGAATTCTCCTTACCAGGCCTAAATTGGATCTCAAAATCGAACCCAAACAACTTGGAAACCCATTTCTGCTGATCCTTAGTCAGCAACCGCTGCTCATTTAAGAAACGTAAGTTGCGTTGGTCTGTACGAATGATAAGATGGCGTCCCATCAAATAGTGTCGCCATTTAGTAACAGCAAAAACCACAGCCATGAGTTCCTTTTCATAAACCGACTTAACTAAAGCCCGGGCCAAGAACCCGCGACTAAGAAAAGCAATCGGTCTGCCATCTTGCATAAGAACCGCGCCAATACCCTTGCCCGAGGCATCTGTTTCCACCACAAACACCTTATCAAAATCCGTTAAAGCCAACACCGGAACCGTCGTCATAACTGTCTTTAAAGAATCAAAAGCAGATTGAGCTTCATCATTCCAAATAAACCCATCTTTTTTTAATAAAGAAATTAGAGGCCGAGCAATTTTGCCATAGTCACGGACAAATTTGCGATAATAACCTGTAAGTCCCAAAAACCCACGCAGCCCTTTGATATTTTTAGGCACAGGCCAATTGAGCATTGCTTCTATTTTTGCAGGATCCGCCTTAACCCCAGAAACTGTAACAATATGACCCAGGTATTCAATCTGAGTCTGAGCAAAAACACATTTCTTTTTGTTTAAAAATAACTGGTGAAACCGCAAAACATGGAGCACATGGCGCAGATGCTGGAGATGTGTAGGCATGTCTCTACTGTAAATTAAAATATCGTCAAAAAAACAAGATCGAATTTATGAAGGAAGGGCCGCAATACCTCATTCATCAATGCCTGAAAGGTAGAGGGGCCATTACAAACCCCCAACGGCATCACGACATACTCATAATGGCCATCATGAGTGCGGAATGCAGTCTTCGGAATATCCTCTTCACGCATACGGATTTGGTGGTAACCCGACTTCAGATCAAGTTTAGAAAAAACCTGAGCTCCCCCAATTTCATCCAGGAGTTCGTCAATTGCGGGAATGGGAAATTTATTTGGAATTGTAATTTTATTCAGGGCCCTGTAATCTACACAAACGCGCCACCCACCATCCTTCTTCTTCACCAGAATAACTGGACTTGAGTAGGGACTCGTGCTCGGCCGAATGTGTCCCATAGCTAACAATTCAGCAATGATTTTCTCAATTTCATTTTTTGATGATGGGGATACTTATAAGGGCGAGAATTAGGTATAACAGACCCGGGTAGAAGCTCAATGGCATGGTCCTGATCTCTAGGAGGTGGTACCCCTGTAGGCGCTGCAAGAACCGATGCATATTCCAACAATAATTCAGCTAATTCAACACTTTCAGGATCTTTGAAGATCGCACCACTCGGACCCTTGATATCCTTCTGCGAGATCAGGAACCCTTCATCTTTGACGTGAATCGGCAAGTGTACCGAATCGCGCAAGTAATACAATGATAAGTCAAAGTTCGTATCCACAGAGAGTGTGTCTAAATCAATTAAAACTCTTCCTTTTAAGATTAAATCTTCAAAGATGTTTTTGACACGAATGTCAGGATTGTGTGGGAATTTGATTTGTAAAATAAAAAGACTTGTTTTTGGTTCTTTTTGAAAAATAAAGAAATAAAATAAGGGTTTGAATATGTGAGAAAAACGCTGCAGTTAGAGAACACTCACCGATGATCCCCACCTTTTACTCTGGATTAAGTTAAATATTAATATATAAATCGTGAAATTAGATAATTATCAGATAAAGGTATCAATAGTTAATTCTCAATCCCTTGAGGAATTAACCCTTTAATCTCATATAGAACCCTAATTCCTTGAGGTGCCCTATATGAGATCAAGCATAAAGATCGATAATTAAAACATCTACAATATGAATCATGTCTATGTCTAGATCATGCTCATACCGTCGTTCTATCCCCTTTCTGGATTAAAGACCTCAGATTCCTCTTGTTGGCCCTAATCCTCAGATTTATTATTACTTACTAGATTGATCGGATCTAATAATAACAATAACAATACGATCAGAATAGAACGAAATTCGAAAGATAAATATATCAATAAAAACTCAATCCATTGTATCAGGGGTTCACAAGGGTTCGTGACCCTAACTACAGCAAAGAGGTTCTAGCCAACCATTATCATGGCTAGAATCCAATATTCAAATGAAAATATAAACTAAAAGAACTACAGAAAGGTAGAAGAAGAGATTTCTCTCCAGAGCTTCCGCCTCCGAATGACCTCAGTTGTTCAGAATATCAAGAGTGCCTCCTAGGGTTGCCTTATGCCCTTTTTATAACCTCAGAATCCTCCTTTTCTCGCAACTGACAGCTGTCCATCTCAACCCTACGCTTGGAGCGCAGGATCCACGCTCCAAGCGTGGAGTTTCTGCCTTTTTTTGTCTTTCCCACGCTTCAAGCGTGGAGTTCTACGCTTGAAGCGTGGACTCACTGTCTGGAAATCTTTTCCCACGCTTCAAGCGTGGGTTCCTACGCTTGGAGCGTGGAGCTTCTGTCTGATTTTTCCTCCAGCTCCTTTGTTTGTCATTTTTCTCCTGTAAACATGAAGAATCTGAGTGAGAGAGTGTCTGACGATTTTTATTCAATAATTTCACAACATATACACTTTTATACACAGTTTTAGATCTGATTTCCTGCTTTTTGATCTATAAAAGTATATATGCTGGGAGCATATCAAACAATTCCCAGATTTAAACATTGTTGTCCTCAGCAATAAACTGATTCAAACTTTAGAAAAATGTACAGCTGTATTTCAACACAATATCAACCAAACACTTGAAGAAATCATTATGTCATGCCTGACTGAATTCTGCAAGAATTTCTGATTATGCCATTAATTCTCTGAAAAATCATGAATGTAATCTGAACATCCCTCACCAAGACAAATTATATCACTCACACTCTGGTGTTTTTAGGGTATCAGACATACATAACCATCACAGCTGTAACACTGCCATAGGCTTGATCATATTCTCAAGATCCTTAAAATTGAAGGATTCAAACACATGCACTTAACTGATCAAAGGACTTTCAATGGTTTTAATTTGGCCTGGCTACAGGTAGGAATTTGTATGAAGAGTGGCTTCAATTGCTATGAGATTGACAAACTGAGAACAACACAATTTAGATAGGTTTAACTCATCAGTTTTGCTCCACTAACTTGCCCACAGAATTTCGGGAAGTCAATTCCTATGTTTGACCAATTTATTCACAATGCTTCACCCGCATTTTTTTCTTTTCCCTTTTCTTTTTTTTTTTTTTTTTTTTTCCTTTTCAATTTGCTTAGTGTAGTGGAGCTTACCTTAGATATTTTCTCTCTTTTTGAGAAAAATCAGTAGTTCAATCTCACTTAAGGTAAGTTTATCATGGATAGGCTAAGCAACATTTTGGTAATTACCAATGAACAGGCTCGGCTTAAAGGGATAACAATGGAAAAATTATTTATACAGGTGAGCTATATGGCTAGAGCTATCAAGAACAAATTGCCTTATCATATCAGTTAAAATGCATGCCTTGTAGAGAAACAAACCAAGTTCTAGAGTGTCAGTACAGTGAGGCCTCTCAGAAAAAAATTACTGTATAGGCTCAAACCTCAAGGCTATGATTTCAGACTAGATTTTCACAGAGATATCAGGCATATCATCTATTCTAGCACATAATTTCAGACAGACGAACAATTCTAATCTCTACTCATGCCAAGTGACATCATGCCAAAATTTTCAAAGCTTAATGTACTTCCTAAGATGAACTCAATCATTTGTTTAGGAAAGCAACATCTAGATCTGAGATTATCAATAGGCATATTCCAAACAACAGGCATATTCCAAAAAATTTTGCTGAATTTTTAAAATTACTTAAACCAAGACAGATATTTAAAACTGAAAATGTAAATTGGTTCGAATATCTCCCCTGAAATGAAGTGTGGTTCCACAATTGCAGCTAAAGTGCAAGAACAGGTGGGCAAGGTCATCCACCATTCCCAGATTTTAGAAATTGCTGTCCCCAGCAATAACTAAGTTCAATCAATTAAGAACAGCTGCGCAATTAAAACACACATCATTAACAATATTAAATCATCAAAACAGTGAGAAATACCCTGAGATGTTCATATCCAAACAGTAAACTTGACCCTAACAAAATCCTATTGGTCATTTAAAACAAAACATTAAAATTAACAACGTCCGAGAGAAAAATAAAAATAACAACAGCCAGTGATCACTCCTCCATGGTATACTGCTGGAAAGAGCTAGGAGGATCTGCTGGATCTATCCCCATCTTCAGGCACATGGCCTTCATCATAGCATGCATCTCGAGTATGATGGGAGAATCCTCATAGAGTGGCTGGCGAGCAGATGATGATGCTGCTGATGTCTGGGATGCTGGAGGTGCCTGAGGTACTGACGGATCCTGTGGCTCTGGAGGGGGTATAGGATTGCCCTGGCTATTGAGAAGCCATGCTGCATGTTTTTCTGATTCCTTGTAATAACCTCCCAAAGCAATCTTTGTCATAGGCTTTTCAGCCTTTACATCCAATGGCTCATTAGCGGGAATTTCAACCCCAGCTCTAATACAAAGATGAGAGATTAAAGAGCTGTGAGCCAATAGATTATTGTCCTTGCTTTGGGTAATCATGTGGACAATCCTGTCAGATAGAATAGCAGCAATATTCAGATTTTTGTCCCCCATCAGCACATAGTATAGAACAGCCCTCTCGACATTGACATCACTTTTGTTCGTAGAAGGAATAACTGTTGCATTCACAAAAGTGTGCCAGCCGATAGCCTCACCAGTAAGGCAGAGTCTAGTAAATTTTTCGGGTACATTAGTGAGACCCTGCCTAAACTTCCATTCAGAGAATGGACTGGTGATCTTTTCCCGAACTTCATCAGCAATGAGGGGCATTTCTTCCCGATAATACCCTTCTGACGGCTGCATCAAATTGAATAGTCGGACAAACTCACACTCAGCAGTAGGGTCATATGAAGTTTGCAGAAATTCTTCAATTGTCGCAGCATCAAATGGTACTTCCTTCCCTCTCACCCAGCTCCTTCGGGTGGCATTGACAGTGTTCTTATCAGCATTGGCTAGAAATTCTCTGAGAATGCGCCCAGAACTGTCCTGTGGAAAGGTGACCAATGTCCTCCAGTGTCTCCTTTGAACTACCGAATAAATGTCATCAAAAAGTAGGAGATTCCCCAAATCGAACCCCCTCTCTTTAATTACATTTTTATTCAGCAGTTTAGTTTCATAAACGTCCTGCTTTTCAGCGGACAAAAATCTTCTGGAGTCAAAATTTGTGCGGGGTCTTTTCGCAGCAGATGACCCTTCGGTGCCCTTTTTCATTCTTTTCTCCTGAAACTCAGAAAAGTTCCCAATACATGTGCATAACAAATATTATCAGCAGACAGATTCAGTTCATGACATCATTCACCTCAATTCCCAGATTTAATTTCAATCAAGCATTCAAGTCAACAGTCCCAACTCATGCGTATCAACAGTTCATCCAATTTTTCATGACTAATATCACCAACCTTTCATGATTAACCCCCCCATTATACAAAAATTATCATGCTCATTTTCAGTCAAAGCATTTTAACAGCCCTTTTTCCCAATATGAACAGACATATATCACATGCCAAAAAAAATCTCAAATTCATACCTCTCCTAACCATCATCAAGTAATGAGAAAAAGGAATAATAGATGGTTACCTTGTCTCCAGCCATCGAAATTTGAAATTTATGCAGAAATTTGATCCTTAACCCAAGTGAACGGTGGAGAAGAAGAACGGTGGTGGAGGTGATGGCGGTGCGCGGTGGTGAAAAGTGGTGGTGGGTGGTATGTGGAAAGGGGAAAAGTGGAAGAGAAAGAAGAGTGAGGAGATGAATGGTGGAGAGGGAAAGAGGGGAAGAGAGGGAGAGGGAAGAGTGTGGTGGTGATGGTGGGTGGTAGGTGGAGAAGGGAAGAGGGGAAGAGAGGGAGAGAAGAAAAAAAAAAAGAAGAAGAGAAGAGGGGGGAAATTTTGAGCGCGGCGCTGGGGGAAAGCTTTAGGGTTTACATTTAAAAACCTTTTCTACGCTTGAAGCGTGGAGGTCGACGCTTCAAGCGTAGACTTACTGCCCCTATCTGTCCAAATTCCTTTGCTACGCTTCAAGCGTGGGATTCTACGCTTGGAGCGTAGACATTCTGTCTCTGGCTTTTCAAATTCCCTTCCCACGCTTCAAGCGTAGGGTTCTACGCTTGGAGCGTGGGACTACTGTCCTCTCGAGTTTCCTGCGCTTCAAGCGTGGGTTCCCACGCTTGGAGCGCCCAGCTTCTGCTCAAGCATCTTTTCTACGCTCTAAGCGTAGGGTTCTACGCTTGGAGCGTAGACCTTCTGCCCCAATTTTTCTTTCTACGCTTGAAGCGCAGAGTTCTACGCTTCAAGCGTAGACTCACTGGATTTTTCTCCTTCACTCATTTTTTTAATTTTTCTCTGGTTACCTAAAAAAAAAATGAAACAAGATACAAATAAAAGGATAGAAATGTTGGGTTGCCTCCCAACTAGCGCGTGTTTAACGTCCCGAGCCTGACGGTTACCTCATTTAAGTTGCAATGGAATGAAGGCGCAAGGCCACAACCTGTTTCATCACTGGTCCTCCATGGAAGAACTTCAACCTAGAGCCATTGACCTTGAAGGGTCGGTCGTCCTCCATGGAAGATATTTCAACAGTACCATATGGAAAGACCTTTTTAATCACAAAGGGTCTTGTCCACCTGGATTTCAACTTTCCTGGAAAAAGTTTCAATCGGGAGTTGTACAACAATACCTGCTGACCAAGTTCAAACTCCTTGTGTATAATTTTGCTATCATGATATTTCTTAGCTTTTTCTTTATAAATTCTGGAGCTTTCAAAAGCTGAATTCCTAAACTCATCAAGCTCTAACAGTTGAAACTTTCGTTTCTCAAGAGCTGTTGTGGCATCAAAGTTTAGGAATTTAATAGCCCAAAAGGCTCTATGTTCAAGCTCCACAGGTAAGTGACAAGCTTTCCCGTACACAAGCTGATAGGGAGACATTCCTATCGGAGTTTTGTATGCAGTTCGGTATGCCCACAGTGCATCATCCAGTCTCTTCGACCAATCCTTTCGAGAAATACTAACAGTCTTTTCCAGGATTCGCTTCAGTTCCCTGTTGGAAACTTCCACTTGGCCACTTGTCTGCGGATGATAAGGTGTAGCAACCTTGTGCCTGACACCATACTTTGTTAATAGATTTTCAAACTGCTTATTGCAAAAATGAGAGCCTCCATCACTTATGATTGCTCTCGGCACTCCAAACCTGGTAAAGATATTCTTTCTTAGGAAGTTCACAACCACCTTGGCATCATTAGTAGGAAGAGCTGTTGCCTCAACCCACTTAGAAACGTAGTCCACAGCTACCAAAATGTACTGGTTGGAATAGGAAGATGGGAATGGTCCCATGAAATCAATCCCCCATAAATCAAATAATTCCACCTCCATAATAGTGTTTAGAGGCATTTCATCTTTCCGGGAAATGTTCCCTGTCTTCTGGCATCTTTCGCACTTTTCAACATACTCTCTGGCATCTTTGAAAAGAGTAGGCCAGTAATACCCACTTTGCAATACCTTTTGGGCAGTTCTGTTTCCACCAAAATGGCCACCATAATCAGAATTGTGACAATGCCATAAAATCTCCTTGATTTCCAATTCTGATACGCATCTTCTCAAGATTCCATCAGCGCATTGGAAATACAGGAATGGATCATCCCATACATACCTCCTAGCATCATGTAAAAACTTTTTCACTTGTTGCTTTGTGAGATCAGGAGGTACTTTCTTGATTACCTTAAAGTTTACAAAATCAGCAAACCATGGTTCCATATGCAGTGCAAAAATTGGTTCTTCAGACAATTTCACAGAGATTGCAAGGACTTGTTCATCTGGAAAATAATCGTTGATTTCTAAAGCCGGATCATCTTGTAGGGTCTTCTCTCGGATTCTTGATAAGTGATCAGCAACTTTATTTTCCATCCCTGACTTGTCTTTTATCTCTAAATCAAACTCTTGAAATAACAACATCCACCTTAACAGTCGTGGTTTTGCATTTTGTTTAGAGATCAAATACTTTATTGCTGCGTGATCAGTAAAAATGATGGTCTTGGCACCAAGGAGATATGGTCTAAATTTATCAAGTGCATAGACCACAGCGAGCATCTCCTTCTCTGTTGTTGCATAGTTTACCTGTGCTTCATTCAGAACTTTGCTAGCATAGTAAATTACGTGCAACAGTTTGTTTCTTCGTTGGCCAAGAACAGCACCAATAGCAAGATCACTAGCATCGCACATCAACTCAAATGGCATACTCCAATCAGGTGAAACCAAGACAGGAGCAGTAGTGAGTTTTTCCTTTAACAAATTAAAGGCTTTAAGACACGCATCATCAAAAACGAACTCATTGTCTTTCATGAGAAGTTGACTTAGTGGCTTGGCAATTTTAGAGAAGTCTTTGATGAATCTTCTATAAAAACCAGCATGACCAAGGAAACTTCTCACTCCATTAACATTAATTGGAGGAGGTAGTTTTTCAATGAGCATTAGTTTTGCTCTATCAACTTCTATACCTTCCTTAGAAATTTTGTGTCCAAGCACAATGCCTTCTTGGACCATGAAGTGACATTTTTCCCAGTTAAGGACCAGGTTTGTCTCCTGACATCTTTTCAGTACTTTAGATAAGTTGCCTAAGCAATCATCAAAACAAGAGCCAAATACCGAAAAGTCATCCATGAATACCTCCAAGAACTTTTCTACCATATCTGAGAAGATTGATAACATGCACCTCTGAAAAGTAGCAGGTGCATTGCATAATCCAAACGGCATTCTCCTATAGGCAAAAACGCCAAAAGGACAAGTGAATGCTGTCTTCTCCTGATCTTCCGGAGTCACTGCAATTTGATTATAACCACTGTATCCATCAAGGAAACAATAATAAGAATGACCTGCTAACCTTTCCAGCATTTGATCCACAAAAGGGAGAGGAAAATGATCCTTCCTAGTTGCTTCATTAAGCCTTCTATAGTCAACACACATTCTCCATCCAGTAATTGTCCTGGTAGAGATTAATTCATCTTTATCGTTCTTCACCACAGTGACACCTCCTTTCTTTGGCACAGTTTGTACAGGACTTACCCATGCAGTATCTGATATTGAATAAATCATTCCAGCATCAAGAAGTTTAACTACTTCTTTTCTCACCACTTCTTTCATCATGGGGTTTAATCTCCTTTGAGGCTGCCTTACAGGTTTGATATCATTCTCCATGAGAATTTTATGCGTACAGAAAGAAGGACTTATACCCTTAAGATCAGCCATGGACCATCCTAAAGCAGTCTTATGCTTTAAAAGAATTTCTTTCAGTTTCTTCTCATCATTAGCAGATAACCTGTTATTTATGATCACTGGATATGTTTCATTGTCACCCAGGAACATATACTTTAGGGCTGGAGGTAACTCCTTAAGATCAACTTTAGGAGCACCTATTTCTTTGTCAGAAGTTTTCTGTTCAAGCAACTCATTAGCAACTTTAATGTCTTCCTCAAAAGGGATATGATCTCTCTCTTGCAATTCAACAGTCAATTCTTGCAAGGGAGTTTCATCTTCTTGCATCACTTCCTCTAAGACATTAATTTCAAAACAATCACTATCATCATATGGTCTTTTTATTGCATCAAAGACATTGACAGTGATTGTGTCTTCATTCATCCTTAGCACCAGCTTTCCCTGCTCTACATCAATCATTGCACGGGCTGTGGCCAGGAAAGGTCTACCCAATATGAGAGGCATTTCATTCTCAACCTCCATATCAAGCACAATAAAATCAGCCGGAAAGATGAACTTGTCAATTTTTACAAGAACATCTTCGACTATTCCACTTGGCTTCCTCAAGGATCTATCAGCAAGCTGAAGAGAAACCAGAGTAGGCTTCAATTCAGTGATCCCTAAGGCTTTACAAACAGATAAGGGCATCAGATTAATACTTGCCCCTAAATCACACAAAGCTTTGCCAATCTTTGTGTCTCCTATTTCAATTTCAATGTTGAAACTTCCAGGATCACGAAGTTTGGGAGGAAACTTCCTAGTGATAATAGCACTGCATTTCTCATTAAGTGCAACTGTTTGGCATTCCTGTAGCTTTTGCTTCCTGGAAAGGAGATCTTTCATGAATTTGGCATAGTTTGGCATATTAGCCAATGCTTCAGCGAACGGAATGTTCACATGCAATTTCTTGAAAAGATCAAGAAATCTGTCATAACTCTTGGCTTTTAATTCTGGCTTCAACCTTCCAGGATAAGGTGCCATTTTCATTAGATACTCTTCACTAAGTTCAAATTTTTCTTTTGGAAGAGTAGCTGGCTCCTTCTCATCATCAGTTGGTTTCAATATTTCAGGAGATTTTTCCTTTTCTTTTTCAGATTTCTCCTCTTGTTCAATCTTCTTTTCCTCTTCAATAGGTTTTGGTGGTGATGATACCACTTTCCCACTTCTAGTTGTAACTGCCAGACAATCTTCCTTGGGGTTAGTAGTAGTGTTACCAGGAAAGGTACCTGGAGCTCTATCAGATAATTGTTGGGCAAGTTGACCAATCTGATATTCCAGGTTCTTGATTGAAGCTTTTGTATTTCTGGAATCAGCTCTGCTTTCCTCAATGAAAGCATTGGTACTTCTTTGATTAGCCTTACTTTCCTCCATGAAAGCGTTAGTACTTTGTGCTAATGTTCCTACTAAACGCTCCAGGTCAGAAGGCTCTTTTTTGGAATAGGTGGTGGTTTTAGATAGTTGTCTGATGTCATATCTAAACCAGTACCTTGATAACTTTTCCTTTGGTAATTATTACCACCAGCAGAATTATTTTGATTTCTTGAGAAATTT
>JAVKPL010012166.1:0-57954 GCA_032173675.1 Gastrolobium villosum | reverse complement strand
ACACTACACCACTTTATATTTTCTTCACACTAGCTTGAAATTTCCTACATTTTTGATGATGTGTCTGTATTTAACGAATAAGGAATACACCTTTCTATGTGGAACTACTCCGCTAGAATTTCAATGAAGCCATTTCCCATAGATGTCAAAACGGGTTGACACGATACGAATTCGACACGATACGAATTTGACACAACACGAATACATTAACACAAACACGACACAAAAACAATTTCGTGTCAAAATCTTCAACACTGACACGACACGAATTTTTTGCGGGTTGACACGACACGAATAACACGCAAAATAGGGGTCAAAACTGTAATTGACAATTTATTTTTTTTAAAATTGATCCAAATTAAAAAAATAAAAAAAAAAGAAATAAAAAAACAATACGGGTCATCACGAACACGAATACATCAACACGAACACGACACGAATTTTGTACGTGTCATTTTTTCCAACATGAACACGACACGAATTCTTTTGCGGGTCAACCAGAACACGAATTTTCGTGTCATGTCGCGGGTCGACCCATGTGTCAAAACGTATATTGACACCCCTACCTCTACTTGTTACATTGCACTTATCTATATATAATAAGGGTTTGTCATCTATCATTTAACATGACCACGAAAACTTTCCTACACACAATATTTTGTGGGGCCAACAGCAAAAAAAAAACTTGGGCACGCAAAACGAATCTCTATAACATAACACAATCACTTTTCCTACAACATAACTCTTATAAAATCTATATAATAAATGTTTTTGTAAAGAACCAATTCAGTCCAAAAATTTAAGCTATTAAGTGAGAACTTTTTTAATGATTTTATATATCTCTAATATGCTCTTTCACAAGAGAGCTCATTGAATTTGAAAAATGGATAATACATGAGAACCAGTAAAGAACCAATTCAATTCAAAAGTTTAAACTATCAGATGAGGTTACATTAATAATTTTATATATCTCTAACACTTATGTTATAAAAAAAGTTACTATAATTAATGATTTAGAGGATTGGATTTGCTAAGGATGTGGTTATTGTAAAATAATGAAAAGGGTTTGTGGGTATAATATTTGAAATCGTATCTGATGCATAGCTGAATTATGTACAGCTTAAAAGCTATAAAATTAGAAACTTCGTGAGCTAGTTGGATTTTTCGGGAAGGGTTGCTAAGTTAGCTACATTAATGCTGCATGGGTGGCCTATTTCTTGTATTGGTATATAGTTAATCAGTCATTATGAACTAGTTTTGGGTTGAGCACAAAATGGCTCTTTTATGGGTAAAGTTTGGTCACTATTTTGCATCGAAAGCGATGAGCCTGCTATTAAGAGATTAAGAGATTGCGTTTGGCATGCCTCAATCTGATCAAAAACTAGAAGTTGAAAATTATTTGACTAAGAAGGAAGCAAAGTGCGCGTGACACGTGATGCAAGTTCGTTGCACGTTGCACTTGCACCCTAACATATGCTATTCCATCATTATTGAGCCTCTAGCTCATCCCTCTCTTTTACTCTGTCCTTGGTATAAGATTTTGGAACCAAAATGAGGCAGCGGCTTCCTAATAATATGATTGATGATAACACTCTTTTTATGACGTGTATATAAAATGGATTTAACATAGACATGTGAAAAGATCAAGACAGTACATATAAAAACTCGCCTAATCTTTTGCAATCCCTTTATTCCATTGGCATGATTATATTACACTATGATTATTGAGAGGCAAAAAATCTAAAACGACTCATTATAGTGATATTCTTATGGCTAACTATAGCAATTATTTACTATCACCCGAAATTTCCTTTGTTTGTGGGTGAATCCGAAATCGTGTAAGGCAAAAAAAAAAATTCGCCCCCTTTTTCTTTCTAGTAGTGTTTTCTTTTTTTGTTTTGTTTATCCATCCATTCATATGCATTGCTTCTAAGTTCTAACATAGCACGGGCCAGCCATTTTAGCATAATTTTTACATAACAAGATTTTTACAAAATAATTCATTTGTATTAACAGATTCATAAATCTATTTATCAATATGGAAAGGAAATATCTTTGGTGGACACTCAAATCTCAATAATTTATAAAGGGTTTAATATTTTTTCGGCAATATGAAATAATTTTATCATGTCTGTTCACATGGGAGTGGGTGGGACCTTATGAAAATAAGAAGAAAAAAATGGGCTCTAACCATTTTTATGTATATGCCGAAGATAAAATTCTGGCAAACTGACCGTACTACCAATTTTGGTGAAAAAAAATTCCTGTTCAAAGCTGATTTGGCAATCAAACCCGTCAACTATGCAGACGGGTATAGTCCTGTCTAGGGGTGTAATTAGGCCAGGCCGGGCCAGGCTTTAGCCTTCATGGCCTAGGCCTACACAAAAAAATGCTGAGCCTATCTAGCCTATAAGCCTATCAAAGACTTAATTTAAAGGTCAAGCCTGCCCTGTTATTAAAAAATAAAAAGCCTACATGGCCTATGAGGCCTTTTAGGCCTACCATGTTCAAAATTAAATTTAAAAGAAAAATGAAATATCTCATTCATTAAACAATATTTTATAGTTTGGGTCCAAATTATTAAAATTCTACAACAGATTTTTTAACAAGAACACAGATTATAAAAACTCATGACAACAAATAAATATTAAATATTAGGTTAAGTTATCTAACTTTTACAATAAATAAAAAAATAAAAAAAATATTTTTTATTTAAATATTAAACAGGCCGGCCTACAGGCTAAAAGGCCAGGCATTTTATTTTCAGCCTGTGGCCTTATTTCTAAATAGGCTTATCCACAAGCCTTAACCTGTTCTATTTACCTCGTAGGCCAGGGCAGGCCAGGCTTTTTATAGGCCAGGCCATAGGCCCCTGTAGGCCGGCCTGACCCATTTACACCCCTAGTCCTGTCAACATAGTTGACAAGAATCCTCTCCATATCATCAAGCTCAATCGGTTAGCGTTCAAGTAGCGAGATTGCATTGAGTCCCGTCAGCTTTATTGACAAGACATCTAGTCAATTTTTTTGACACATTTAGTCCCATCAACTTTCATAAATTATAATAAATATTTAAATCACTAGATTATTTGTAATAAATATTATAATAAACTTTTGTGATAAATTATTTATAAATCAATAATTATAATAAATATTAAAATAGTACCCTAAATTATTCACTAATTAATATTTAAATGAATAATCAAAATAGTACCCTAAATTACAATTAATATTTAATCATTTATTTACTAATTAATTATTATTTTAAATAAATATTTTTTATGGACCTGAGTGAGGCCCACATCCATAGAAAGCCCAAATAATACAAGCCCAAAGGTAAGCACTATAAATGGGAGCTAAAGATCACAGGTATGACTTATCTCTCTCTAACCTTATATTATGCAACCACATAGTGTACACACACCTCCTTTGGCTAAAGTCGTCATATAAGTGTGTAGTGATTCGCTGCCCCCCAAGATACCTAATTCATAGGTATCTAGAGAGAAAGCATTATATCCAACATCAACCATCTAACCTACAGTTAGACATTTCTGCCTTAGGCAGAACATTGGCGTCATTTGTGGGAAACTCACTTTCCCTATGATCTTGTGTTCAAAAGCCAATGATCAAAATGGTGAGGGCGACGATAAGTACCGACATCCCTCAAGGTCGAATTCCAGGCACCAGCCAATTCCTCCGATCAGGGAGGATCCTTCAGGACAACATTTCCCTCAAGATCACCAGCAGCTAAACACCGATGTTGTGCACATTAGCAATGTGCACTCTGATTCAACATAAACTCCAACAGTTAATCCAAATGCCCCATATGTCGAGGGGCTACAACCAATGGAGGAATAGATTGTAGAGACCACACATATGCCAGATAGTGCAGCCAATGATCCGTGGGTGACAGATATGGCTGTCGCTGCGGTGCTTGTAACACCCCGTTATCGGACCGGTGTGTTATCAATAAATATGATATTAAGCGCAGTTACAATCACAGCGGTTATTTGAATTTACAGGAAAACTTTTTCTTTTTAATACCATTGGTACCTTTCAAATAACGGTGATCATAACTCAAAACTTATTGCGGAATTATGAAAGATATAGCTTAATACCATGCAACTTACATTTAAAGATGCCAAGTGGTTCCCATAAAGCAACAAGGCTGAAAACCTATTTTGTTCAAGTTCAATACCCGTGTATTCACTATTTTCTTATTATCCAATTACTTTAAAACTTCTCTTTTGACTCTCATCACTTACTATGTTATAGCTCTCTTTGTTAGCTACGCGTGGGTTCAAACCGCGCTCAATTTGGAGTACCTAGCCAAGTTATGGCATTTCAAAGAAAATGGGTGCTGAAACAGCAGGACCCCCGCGCTGACAGCGCCATTCCCGCGCTGACAGCGCCAGCAGACAGTGAAAATGGCGCCCACAGCGTCAAAGTACAGGGGCTGAGTACCCAAAACAGGTAACCTGCCCTACCTATAGTGTTCTGCCAATAACTTGAGTTATACAACTCCGATTTACACAATCTTGGTCTCATTGGAAATCTAAGAGAAAGATCTCTAACTTCCAAGAAGGCCAAGGGGTCAAATTCCATCATATGGGAGACAAAAATTGGTCAACACCCTATTTGTATTTCCAACATTTCCCAAAAATTCGCCAGAGTTCCCTTTGTTTTTACAAGAATCCCCAATTTTGCCAACAATTCCTAATACCTCAAGGTGCATAAAAATCACATGGGTGGCATACACAAGGACCAACAATGCCTTGGGGCACTTACAACCCATCACGGTTTATCTTACATATACAATACTTATTAGGTTTCAACCATCAAGTTCAATTACATGCATTTGTTAATCGTACATATAATCAATTCTACAATAGGCCTAAAGCCCTTCCATCATATTATACATGCTTCAAATACATCATAGGTGGCTATGGACAAATCTCATGCTCACACAGAATATACATATAAATCCAAGGCATAATTATACATCCGTTTTTGAAAGACTTACATATAGTCATGAATATACAAAAGCATGGCAATATCAACATGCACAAGCTCATAACCTAAGTCCAAAGTATTAAACACTATACTAGGTGTATTCAATAAAATCCTTTAACATGCTATGCCCTCCATGTGCACCTCATGCTCCACTCCTTCAGGCTCAACCTAACCTGAAATGATGTCCCCAAACGCGGGGTGAGATATACAAATATATCTCAGTAAACCAAGGGTACTAGAAGATCACTCCACCCCATGGCTCACTCAATGTGCAACAACAACATAGTATGAAATGCATGGCATACAATATCACAACAACTGGGCACAAATCTAAGAACATCCACATCAGGATTACATTCAAGGACCCCATCGTATAACTCCCGGAATCTTCCTGGTGCCTCTCCCATGGTTGAGACGACCCCATGGCAAAACCCAACTGGAACTCCTCATGAGCCCTATCCAGCGGAAGTCCCACGTTTGGATCATCCTGGTACCGCTCCCAGAGTCGTCCCCACGGCAACATCCCAACCGAAATCCCCAAAGGATATCTCCAACGGGAGTCCAAACCAACACACATCTATTGGTCAGAGATCAAACAATTCACACACAAAATGCTCCAAGCATGTCACACAATCAAGCAATAATGCATGAACATAAATAGTCACACAATGTTCAACAAAACAAATTCCAACCACAACCTTCCAGTAGGTGTGGTGGAGCACACAAGGGACTAAACCCAAGTTCCAAAGGTTTGCCTCGACTCTGAAGCCAATGCTCCACATGTAAGCTCCAAGCTTAATCCGCTTCCATAGCGTCTGCCAGAGGCAACCTGAATGATCAACAATGACCATCAACCATATGCAACCAATCAGCCAATTTCATAATGTCATAATCAAATATAACTCTCTAGGCTCAATAATCAATATCCCTCTCATTCCATTTCCACAATCCTCTTTATCAATAGAACTAAATTACCAACTCATCATTCTAGGCATCAATACATCAACCTTTTATTACACACTACGCCTCACCTCATGTTCCCCCAAAATTACTCAATGGTTCGAATTCACAAGAGTGCCACACAAGGTTCTCAATCCAATTCAACACTCATACTCATCATATAACCATATTACAACATCATACAACAACTCACCACACCATTCTCACACAACTCAAATTCCCAATTTTATGCCACTTCAATTTTTTTCTAATTTATAAATCATTATTTTCACCTAAAATTTTCATGGCATTTCTAGCTCAAACACGTCATTCTAAGACATTATCATCTAATACAAGTTTTCCATTTGAGCTCCCTATCATCACACATCAACACTTAAAGACTTAGGGTTTATACTTTTTGATCTACAAAATCAACCCTAAAAATGATGTAAATATACTCACAATCAAAGCTTGACACTCATTCAAGGCTTATCCAAGCAATGAGAGATCCAATGACTTCATGAACATCAATTTTCTCCAAAAATTCGAATATGTCTTTGGCCAATATCTCCACAAAGAGGCGATTTCAAGGCTTAGGAGTACCACCAATGGTTTTAGAATGTGTTTTCCAATGAGTTTCAACACAAAAATCAAAGGATTTGGTGGAGAAATGGATGATTTAGAGAAAGGGGAAATTTTCATGAAAATGGAGGTAGGAGGGGGCTGCATCCACGTGAAGAAGAAAGGAGGGAAGGAGAGAGAGTGTGAGGAAAAGATGAGTTTGACTCACTTAAGTCACAGGCGGGTCCTACACACGTTTTAACTTTAATCAATCACCTAAGTTCGACAACAAATTCATAAACTACATATTTTTATGGTTCATGACATATTTTTGTTTCCTAAAAATATTGATAAAAATTTCACGCTTATCGGTACAATTATACCGCAGTATTTTACACCGGAAAAATCACTATTCATCAATTTTTCACAAATTTTCCTATTCACTCGATTTTTCGTCCTGAATCCATTTCCATCATTACTTTTATCATTTGAGATCTCCTACTCCATTTTTCATGCCCCGGGTTACGTGTTTGGTAATTTACCATTTTGCCCTTTTTACACAGTTTGGCCTTAATTTCTAGATTTTCACTAATTTTTCCCTTTTAACCCACATTATAGCATATAATTTCACATTTAGATTTACGAGGTGTTATAGTGCTTCGGAGAATAGATGAAATGGAGAGAAGGCATGAGCTCCAGAGGCAAGAAGGTGTTAGGAAGATTCGAGCGAGAAATGTTGATTGCCGACCTCAAAGGGGCGTTACTAACCCGGTTCGTAATCAAGAGCCTCGGCATGAAGGAAGCCGAGAAGGAGGAAGAGGAATTTCGGGACCCCCAGTGACCCAGCCCCTAGGTGACAGGCATTTATTCAGGAACCCGGATGACGTGTACGGGGTTTACAGGAGATATTACAACAGGGGGAAATACAATAATAGTCCCTTCGTGGACGAGATTGTTGATGCACCCTTCCCAGAAAATCTGAACTTATCAGAGCTCCTAAAGTACGACGAAATGCAGGATCCCCAAGTATACTTGGATGCCTTTGACACTACTGTGTACATCAAGGGGATAGAAGAACCTTTGATCACGCGACTTTTTGCAACTACATTGATAGGAGCGGCTCAAACATGGTTTTCATCATTACTAGCGAGGTCCATCAGATCTTTTGAAGAATTTGGTGGAAGATTCTTGCTGAATTTTTCCACTAGCAAAAAACAACCAAAGTCAGAATTTGCGTAGGGGAGAATAAGACAGCAACCTGGTGAAACCTTGCAAAAATATTTGGATCGTTTTAAAATAGTAGCATTGCAGGTCCCAGGATTGTCTGAAAACATACATCTGCACCTGGTAATAGTAGGGTTGCATGGCTCCTCTAGGTTGGCCAAATCTATATACAAAGACCCAGTTTGAACGCTGGTAGAGTTGACAGCGCGGTCAAAGAAGTACCTGGAGCTTGAACAGATGGAGATTGAGAATATGGATCAGAAGCAACATCCTAACCAAATAGAGAAACCCGAAAATCGAAGGCAAAATGAATTCCGGGGTAAAAGACAAGACAAAAGAATTCCAGCAAGGGGAAGATTCGAGAAGTACGCACCCTTAAATTCACCCAGGTCATAAATCTGGAGAGAAGTAGCCTCCACCGAGATGAAGAAGGTATATATACCCTGGCCTTTGCTGAACCAAGCCGGGTTGGGCCAATCTCGGTATTGTGCGTTTCATGATGGGCCTGGGCACACTACTGATAAATGCTGGGATCTGAGAGATGCGATTGAAAAATATATCAGGGACAAAAAGTTGCGTCATTATTTAATAAGGACTCAAGGATGGAGGAACAACATGAAAAGAAGGGGTCGGCCTATGAGTCCACCAAAAGAAAAAAGATTCAAAGAAGAAAGCCGGGGTAAGAAGCCGGCTAGAGAAGAGGATGAATTCGTGGAGCCAGAGTTTGAATGCAATGTGATTAGTGGGGCTTTTGGCGGGGGAGGCGATACTATGAATGCCAGAAGAAAATATTTAAGAGAAGTGCTTTCGATTCGGGAGCGACCTAAGTTTAAAGAAGAAGCCAAATCGGAGCTGCCACTACTATATTTTACTAGAAAAGAATTGGAGGATGTGATGCCAGGACATGTTGACAGATTGGTCATTACGGGAACGCTGGTCAACTGCAGAGTCAAGAAGATATTTGTGGACAACGGCAGTTGTGCCGACATAATTCTATAGCAGGCGTTCAAAAAGATGAACCTAGACGAAGAAGACTTGAAGCACTGCAACACCGCCTTGATTGCATTCAACGGCCCTAATACCATCCCTAAAGGGTATATTGATCTCAGGCTCATTTTAGGAACCAAATAGGCATACAAATCCGAAAGGGTAAGGTTCATTGTAGTCGACTTCCCTTCGGAGTATAATGTGATATTGGGAAGATCAACCATCCACAATTGGGATATGTTGGTTTCCACCAAACATCAAAAAATTAAGATGATTGGTAAGCAAAACACACTAATCACCATTGCTGGAGACCAGAAGGAGTCTCGAGACTGATATTTCAAATCGGTTAGGGTGGTGGAAAGTGATCCCAAGCCTTCAGCCGAGATCAAAAAGAGCAGCAGTCAGGTTGGCCCGAGCTAGAAGGAGGAAATTTCAGTTAATATGGTGGAATTAGACATGAGGGATGATTCCCAGATGCCGAGGCCTGAACCCGACGGAGAATTAGAAAAAGTAACTATTGGAGAGCAAGGACAAACAACAAAGACCGGCAAAGGGTTGACGGACGAGGTAAAAGGTCAACTTACCACATGTTTAAGGAACATCAAGGACGTCTTTGCTTGGAAGTCTTCAGAAATTCCCAGGGTAGACCCTGCTTTCTGTTGTCATCAGCTAGTAGTGTATCCAGGATCTAAGCCGGTAGCTCAGAAGAAAAAGAAGCTTAGCTCAGAATGTCGGCACATGTTAGAGGATCATGTGAAGGAACTTTTGGAAGCAGGTTTTATCCGGGAAATACAATACACAACCTGGTTATCCAATGTGGTAATGGATAAGAAGCCAAATGGAAAGTGGAGAGTATGCACAGATTATACCGACTTAAATAAGGTATGCCCTAAGGATGTGTACCCTATGCCTAACATAGACCAGCTGGTGGATAGTTCTTCCAGGTTCCAGATGTTATCCTTCATGGATGCCTATTCGAGGTATAATCAAATCCCACTACATTCGGAAAACAAGAAAAGATAGCTTTCATTGTAGAGAAGGAAAACTATTGTTACAATGTGACGCCCTTTGGGTTGAAAAACTCAGGGGCCACTACCAAAGGATGATGAATCAAGTATTTGCAGACCAACTTGGTAGAAGTGTTGAAGAATATATAGACGACATGATAGTCAATTCATTGGATTCAAGGGTGCATATTGAAGATTTGGAGTCAACCTTTGAAAAACTAAGACGACATAATATTCGTCTGAATCCGGCCAAATGTGTTTTTGGAGTTCTTGCAGGAGAGTTCCTTGGTTTTATGCTGACTCACAGAGGCATCAAAGCCAATCCAGATAAGTGTAGAGTTGTGCTAGAAATGAAAGCTCCTACAAACAAGAAAGAAATACAGCAGTTAACGGGAAGATTAGCCTCCCTTACTAGGTTTCTGCCCCGGTCTACAGAAACGACATTACCCTTCTTCAAGTTGCTTCGAAAGGAGGTGCAGTATGGATGGACTTCGGAATGTGAAGCCGCGTCCCAAGAGATTAAGAGACAGCTGGCTTCCCCACTAGTTTTAACAAAACCAAGAGAATGAGAGGCGTTAATAATGTATCTTTCTGTGAGTGATGTTGCTGTCAGTTTGGTCCTAGTACAAGAAAATGAGGAAGAGCAGCAGTCGATCTCAGAGCTCAGATACTAGAAACTAGAAAAAGTGGCTTTCTCCTTGTTAATCTCGGCTAGACGGCTCAGAACATATTTTCAAGGACATAAAATCATGGTCAGATCGGATTTGCCAATTCGGCAAGTCCTTCACAAGCCTGATTTAGCAGGAAGAATGATGACCTGGGCTGCGGAGCTATCAGAATCCGACATAATATTCGAAAGTCGAAAAACAATCAAATCCCAAGCAATGACGGATTTTGTTAGGGAGCTCACCTCAATCCAAAGTGAGAGTTCACACAGCCAGGACACTTGGAAAGTGTACGTTGACGTTTCCTCCAACTACAAAGGTAGTGGAGCCGGGGTCATCATCGAGAATCCAGAAGGTATAGCCGTTGAATATTCTATACAAATGATTTTTCAAACATCCAACAAATACGCAGAGTATGAAGCTTTCATAGCCGGTCTACAACAAGCCAAGGAGCTTGGAGCCCAGAAGCTGCAGGTTTTCAGTGATTCACAGTTAGTTACTTCCCAAATTTTAGGGAAATACCAAGCAAAGGGGTCGTTGCTGACAAGATATCTGGATACTGCTAGACAATTAATGGCAGAGTTTGAAAAAGTAGAAGTCAACCACATGCTTAGAAATGAAAACAGTAGGGCCGGCATAATATCCAAGCTAGCAAGTACAAAAGGAATAGGGAACCATAGAACAGTGGTTGAGCAAAGCATCCTAGAGCCCACTTGCATTATGCAAATAATGCGCATGGATGGCTGGCGTTTCGACATCGTCGAGTACTTGGAAAAATGGACCTTACCACCAGCAAAAGAGGAAGCTAAGAAATTGGTTCGAGAAGCAGCCATGTACATTGTGATAGAAGGCCAGCTTTACCGGAAAGAGGTTTTTTCAACTTTGTTAAAATGCCTGAGCTCAGATAGGGCAGAATACGTATTGGCTGAAATACACGAAGGGATAAATGGCCAGCATGTCGGAGGAAAGGCCTTGGCTAGAAAGGCGATTAGAGCTGAATATTTTGGCCATCAATGAACAATGATGCCAAAGAGCATGTTCAAAGGTGTGATCAACGCCAAAGGCATGGGAAGAACCTCCTGGCTCCCCCGGAAGAATTAAACTTGATTACGGCTCCATTGCCATTTTTCAAGTGGGGAATGGCCCTTTTAGGCCCATTCGCGGCTGTAGAAGGACAATTGAAATGGTTGATCATGGTCGTTGATTATTTCACGAAGTGGATAGAAGCAGAGCCAGTGGCCACCATCACTTCGACTAGAATACAACGTTTCTTTGAAAGAAATTTAATCTGCAGGTTTGGTATCTCAGTTGAGGTAGTGACTGACAATGGAACGCAATTCACAAGCAAATCATTTCAAGAGCTAATGGAGAACCTTCATATCCAACATCGCTTTGCATCGGTGGAACACCCACAGACAAATGGTCAGGCGGAAACAGCTAACCAGGTCATTATAGAAGGAATAAAGAAGAGGATAGAGCAATCTACCAAAAGGAAATGGGTAGAATAATTGTACTACGTGCTTTGGGGATACAGAACAATGATGCAGGCATCCACTGGAGAAAGCCCATTTAGGCTGACTTACAAATGCGAAGCTATGATTCCAGTGAAGTTAGGAGAGCAGTCCTAGAGGAGATTTCAGGCGGTAGCACAAGTATAGGAGGAAAATAGCAAAAAGATGGCAGTGGAGCTAGATTTGATAGATGAAACCCGAGTTATGGCTCATTGTAGAAACTTCGCAGCTAAAAAACTTGTGGCAAGTCGATTCAATAAAGAGGTGAAGCCAAGATCATTCGAAGTAGATGACTTGGTTCTCCGCAGAGCCGACGTAGGAGGTTGCAACGCAGTTGAAGGAAAACTAGCTCCAAAATGGGAATGCCCATTCAGAATAAAAGAAAAGCTGTCAAAGGAAGCTTATGTGTTGGAAACTCCACGAGGGAAAAGTATTAAAAGAACATGGAATGCAGACAAGCTGAAGAAATATTTTAGTTAAAAAGAAGAAGAAAAATTGTGTTTCCTTTTGGTAGTTTGAATTTCAATTATGAACAGTTGAATAAACCAAGCATTTCTTCTAGGAATATGTTTTTATTTTTAATCCGAGGTACTGGAACCCGCCTTGCCAAAATGAGCAAGGACGTGAGTTCTAGCCAGGCAATAAATCCGAGGTATTGGAACCCGCCTTGCCAAATAGGCAGGATAATGAGTTCTAGCCGAGAATCAAATATGCGATATTGGAACCTGCCTTGCCAAGTGGAAAGGATAGTGAGTTCTAGCCGAGAATCAAATCTGAGGTATTGGAACCTGCCTTGCCAAAATGAGCAAGGACGTGGGTTCTAGCCGAGATATAAAGACAGCCTACGGCATTGAAATCCGTCTTATAAGGACGTGACTTCAGCCGGGGTGTAATGTTTAGGAAAACAAGGGGACACCCTTAATTCCTAAGTTCTTGCGAAAAAGAGCAAGAG
The DNA here is from genome assembly GCA_032173675.1 of Gastrolobium villosum. Classification (NCBI taxonomy): domain Eukaryota; kingdom Viridiplantae; phylum Streptophyta; class Magnoliopsida; order Fabales; family Fabaceae; genus Gastrolobium; species Gastrolobium villosum. The sequence continues at coordinate 45,096 of JAVKPL010012166.1, read as the reverse complement.
CCATCGCTAAAAGTGAAAATGTTAGTAAAAAGAAAGTCGAGCTAATAGGTAATGCTATGAAAAATGATAAGTCAGATCCAAATCCAGCATCGCAAGGCAAATTAATAAGGTGTTCGATACAAATCAAAATAATTTCCAAGACATGGAAAGGAAATCTAAAGGAATTACAAAATACGTCGTCATCCTGGCTCTTTTATTCATTCTTGATTGTCATTCCGCAATAGTTCTCTCATCTCGGCTTCGAATTCTTGGCCAGCAGCCTTCACTTCCGGAGTGATCTCTACATTTGAAGTCCCACCCTCAGTCAAATTTTGATCAGCCGAAGGGGGGGGGGGGGAAATAAACCCCACCCCAAATATATCCATAGCAATCCAACTGGTCAGTCTTCAGGGTAACCTCGGGATTAACATATCGCACTTGATTGATGGCGTTCTTAAAGGCACTATCGATAGCTTTCTCCAGGGCGGCTTGACTGAAATTATAAGCAGATTGCAAATTCTGGAGGTCAGACTTCAACTTGTCATTCTCCACAATCAACGCCATAACCCTTGATTCTCTCTCTGTTAGCGTAGTTGACTGCTCCTTGAAATAGTTGATAATACTCTCTTTGTCGGCAGTCAGATTAAATGAGTCGGAGATGAACTTCAGATCTGCATATGATTGTTCCAAAGAGGATTTTGACTCGGCAGCAGCACTGGCTAAGTTCTTATTGTCTTGTATTGCCTTATGATGGTTAGCCCGGAGTGCGTCTGTAACAGCCCGTGTTAACCCGGATTGTTAACATACTATCGTATTAAGCCACGCTTAATTAAATGCGGAATAACTTTTTCTTTAATTCAATTATGACGTCATTAAACTTAATCAACTTGATTACTTAATCAATTTCATAAAATACTGCCTGTATGTAAATTGCAAGACAACTAGCTGAAATACCTCATATATAGATATAATGTGAGTATCTAAAGCCACAGGACTACAACACGTAGCTTGGGTCAAAATCCTGATACTTTAATTACAACTTAAAATAAAAGACAATAACCAACCCATGTGGCATGGACAAACCCCATGCTCACCAAATAAGGCAACAATGCCCAACAACAGTCTCAACATAATCATAACAGAAAACATAGACAGCAGTCAAATAATCAGCATCCATCATGTCAGCAAAATACAAATAAGTCTAACTCAGCTCTGGCCTCCTGCTACCTGAGCCCTCAACATTACCTGAACCTGAAATAAGCATCCCCAAACGTGGGGTGAGATCTCTAAACAAAAAATCTCAGTAAGGCAAGGGGTCCTCAAGGATCTTCCACCCCAAGCTCACTTACATGTGTAATATAAGTTCGAAAATAGTATTTACAATATAAGTTCCAAAACTATGCAGTGCAACAGATATTCATGCCATGTGTGTTATTCTATCTACTGGCCAGAAAAATGCAGGAATACGTCTATACCCACATAAGTACAAGGAACACCGCTTGCACCTCACCCACAGCCTCACCATCTTGTATGTACCACATACTCAGGCTTATCGTATAGGTGGACATCACATGCATATCATAAAAGCACATTGCATATAATAGCTCAACAGCATTTCTAAAACATCAAAGCATGTAACACAGCATGCATAAACCACATCCCCATGGGACATGGTGGAACCATAACATGGCTAAACCGAGGACACGAAAGCTTACCTTGCAAGCTAGCTATCCAAGCCAAGAGTCCAACCTCTCACAAGTCCAACACAGCAGTATCACAATCTGATTTGGACCAATAATATATCATTAATTATGCAACACAAGCATACCACTTAAAGACCACACCTTTCTTTTACGTTTTACGTCTCAAGGCTTCCAACAAAGCCATAAGCCCTTAATCATGTGATTCTGACTTAGTTTATTAATTAAAGAAGTTCAACTTCCTTAATCTAGGGTCCACAAACCCCCAATAGCTTGCTGTTCACACAGCACAGCTACTGTTCTGCGAAATCTCAGAATATCCGGATATACAGGGGACATATCCGGATATACAATATCCGGATATCACACTGTCCATATCCGGATATACCATATCCGGATATCCAGATCCCTCATCCGAATATGAATATCCGGATACCATATCCGGATACTGATATCCGGATATCTGTTCGATAAATATCCGGATATCTCACGACAGAATGCAGTTTATGCATTTCGTGAATATCCACTCCAAAGATTCGACTTTTAACACATGTACACGTTAAAGCATGCATCTTTAATCTGTTTTAGGTTCATACTCATTATACCTTCTTGTTTACTCATTAAACATGGCCAAGACATCAACTTTAAGCATCAAAACCTAAGATCAAAGGTGACAAGGCTTACCAAAGCTCAAAACAGAGTAAAGTGTGCTCTTAGAGCTCCTCAACTCAGGCCATAAAATGGTGTACGAAAATGGTGCAAAGCTTGGCCCTTTCAACACAAAGGAAGCTCCTTGAAGCCTCCAATGGCATGAATAAAAGCTCACCACAAGGAAGACAATATCACAGCCCACTAAACACCCCTCAACCAGCACCTCAACTCAGAAAAAGGTTGCACTTCATTCTCACAAGACACACTCTAGTTGTTTAGGAGAAGGAATGGTGAAGAAAGTGATCACAAGCTCAAGAAAAGATGAAGGAGAAGGCAATGGAACAGTGCCAAGCATTCAGCCACCACAAGGTTCACGTAGGATAGAGGCTGCCTAGGGTTTTGTGCCCTCTAAAGATAGTATATATAGGCATTTAAGCCATAACGCGCAGTATTAGCCTTAGTAGCAACGCAAAAGATCTTGATCCCAAACTTTGGAATCTAGACCTAGACATTTTTCTAAGATTTGTCATATTTTTATTTTATTTTCGGAGCACCTTTCCGGTACGCGCTTTTCCATAGCCAGTATCAGTTCTGGCATCAGATTACATTATTTTGACTTGAAACTTGTTTTATAAGTCCTACATAATATTCTAGTAATTATCATATACCCTTTATAATTTTCTGGGATACTTTTTCGGTACGCATTTATGCCGGGTAGCAGAACCGGTATCTGCGTTTTTCTTCCGAAAAGCGACTTTTAGCATTTTTACTCACTCAGTATAATTATTTAAGCCCAATAATAATTATTAAGGTCAATTATGGAATCATTTCCTAATTATCATAATTAATTCACTAATTACCTTAATTAGCGGTGTAGGTTCTTACAGCGTCCATTTCAGTGATAACTTCAGAATGCTTATCTAGCAATAGAGAGTACGGCTTCAGCAATGATGCCGCCTTGAAGCATACAACTCAGCTTTAAGTTCTTCCATCTCGGCGCGGGATATAATTCCAGAGCCAAAAAATGCAGCCGGGGGCGAATGACACCTCGGAGCTCGGGGGCTACCCCGGACTCCTATAGAGCACCCCTCCTAAGTCCAGCTGGGAGGGCTTCTGGGACTGGAGTAACCCGCGGAATGGATACCACGGCACGAGTGTTACCACCACTACCTGAGATGGGGGAAGCCGGGTTAGCATTGGACTTCAGGTTTTCAGAGTCATTGGTGAGTTCTAATATTGAGATGCCGAGGTTGAACGCGGGGGCAGAGGTTGTGGCCGCAGAAGGGCTGGCCGTTGTTTGTGTTTTAGAAGTCGGTGGGAGTTGGGCAATCGGCGAACCTTTCAAGGAAAGTATGTAGTCCGGCTCCTCCTCTTCCATGTCAAAGTTCATGCTAACCTGCAAGCAAATGAGTGACATCAAAATAGTGAAAAGGAAATGTCAAATGCATCAAAGAAGAAATAATATGAGCATACTAGTTTGATCCAAGCTGGGTTACGATCGAGCTACTAGGGAGGCTGCACTCAGATGGCCCTTGGAACCCACATGGTCCAGGAAAGCCTTAGGACTGATCTTGTCCTCCCTTGACAACCTCAGCTTGAAGTCAGCCGACTTGCGGAGATGATGCTCCCGAGACCAGTAGAGGGGAAATAATCCTTCCCCATCATCACCAATGAACCACAGCTTCTCGCCAACCTCGGCTACCACTTTGAAATAAAATACTTTGAAGTCCTTGAAGGATTCACTGTACACAGAGAATAAATTCCTGGAAGGATTACTAGCACGGCCTCGAATACTGGTCCAGCCTTTGAACTTTGGAGGCTTTGAACCAGTGCGAGGGGTGTAGATGTTGAAAAAGTACAAGAAAAGAGGAACTGTACAAGACAGAGAGAAGGATGCACACAACTGCTCAAAAGCAACGATGTAGGCCCAACCATTGGGGTGGATTTGGGTTGGTGCAAGGAGAAGATGATTCAAGAGCCGTATCTTGAAGGGAGAAAAGGGAAAACGAATTCCAATCTTCATCACTAGGTCACGATAGAAGAAAAAAGAATTTGGTTTTTCAGGATTCCGGCCTGAGCAAACAGGTTCATCATCTGTAGGGGTGAAGGTATTAAACCCAACCGGGTTGCCTATCGGAAGCCCGGATACCTCTTCAGTAGACATGTCGGACCTAAAACTCAGAACTTCTTCTGTAACCCATGGATATTGTTTTCGAAGATCATTGTTGATAGGGGAAAAACCTTTCCCGGCTGGGCTCACCTCGGTTTCTTGTCCCGGGCTAGAAGAGGCAATCTCCACGTTTAACTCTGCAGAAGGGGACTCCATAAATACCTAGAAAAGAAAAATGGTAGGATTAAAAAGCAAGAAAAGTACGCAGCAATGAGGATACGTACCTGAACTAAACAAACTATTATGGAAAGAACATGAAGAGTCGTCTAATTCAACCACAGAGGCGGGGGTGAATGAACCAGGATGGTGTGAACAACTGCCTAATACTAAGTCGGCCATGAAATCATTCCCCTTCTCGACAAATTGAGCACTAAGGTAAACACAATTGAAGCAAGGCTCTGGACTCCTACTACTCGGGTAAACGGGCATCCCTTTATGAGAAATGGGGAGAGGAGCAGGGTTGTAAGTTAGAGCGGGGGTCGAACGTGAAGTAAAGGAGGTTGGACCTTTTGACCCTTTTGCCCCTCATTAAATAATTAATAACCAATTTGCCCCTCCCCCAGAACTATCCACCATCCTGCCCCCATTTAGTCGATTATCTTGCACTTTTAATCGACTAAATGGTCAAAATTCAGAAAACAATAATCCCGAAATGTAGTCGACTAAATAATCACCTTAATCGACTACATTTCGTGCATATTTAGTCGACTAAGGACATTATGTAGTCGACTAAATATCGCAGAAAACCTTATATCCACCCCTCTCTCGGTCTCATTTGCAATATATTCGTTTTGTATCCCTTCTATCTCTTGTTTGTCAGTTGTGATCCTTCCAATCACGATTCCATTTCATCCCACCATCTCTAAATCATAGTAATTTTGAAATCATTGTCATTTCCCTTATTTTCTCATTTGTTTCCCCCAAATCCGAACCCAAAACCCTAAAATCCGATTACTACCCCCAAATTCGTGTGAAAGAAGAGCTCAAGTCCAAACATGTATGTTACAATGATCTACTATGATGGAAAGCATTATGAAGGCCCCAACGGTGTTCAATTTGAAGGAAAAATGAAAATGTTGAAAATCAAACGGGGCACTACGTACAATGAGCTGAAGTGGACGATTCACCAAAAATTGGGGCTACAAGGTAGCCAGTGCGTTCAACGGATCATCGCCAAGGTAGAGTCTATAGTTGGTAAGGATGCTATATTCTACATTGGTAATGATATATGTGATGATGAAGATGTGGAATGTGTCATAGATGCAATTGTGGACCGAAAATTTCAAAACTTTATTGAGATATATGTTCAAATAGACTGTGGTCAATCTTCATCTGCACCTATGCATGACAAAAGTCAAAGTCAAGAAAAGAGAGTGGTCGGGTTATCTGCACCTGCACCTGTCTTAAGTCAGATAACACCGAGGGAAATAGACGAGGATGAGGATGAGCATGAGGAGGATATGGACAGTGAAGACGACGGTGAACCATTGTTATTCCGCTGGGTGACACCTCAGATACGGACGTAGAGGAGAATTTTGACGCTGACATAAGTTCAGGAAACCTGAGTTCCCAGGTTATGCCACCACTCCGTGTTGACCCTGTTAGCAGTGGTAAGATAGTAAATTAAAGTTTTTAAATGAATATTTCATATTTCTGTTATCATTCGTACTGACGGGAAACTCCTGTAATTTGGACGTAGGTTCCGAGATTGAGCCATTTTGGAACGAAAGCCCACATTATTCCTTCATTAATTGGGCTCACCCTAATGATGAGACAGAGATATTTTATGGCGACGATGACTTCCACGGTGGCTGGCAATTAGGGGATCCATTATATTTGTACCAGGAGTTTCGAACTAAATCTGAAATGCAACATGCAGTCAAATTATATTGTATGAAGGCTCATCGTACTGTTGTGGTGGCAAAAAGTGAAGACCATAGATTTGTGATGAAATGTCGACACCATAATGATGGTTGTCCCTAGTACGTGCGGGCTATGTTGCCCAAGAATGAAAATACTTGGGTTGTTAGTAAGTGGGGTAAAAAACACACTTGCCTAAACCAAGGCCTTACCCGGGACCATAAACAGCTGGATTCTGATGTAATCTGTGCCACCATTATAAGTATGTATTACGTGATGTTTGGTTAAATTAGTTATGTTAATGTTATTTTTACGGTATGTTTATTGACTGTGTTGACTTCGATATTTTTATAGGTATGTTAAAAGAAGATCCATCTCTGAAACCAGTTCTTATTCAGGAGAGGGTACAACGTTTGTATGGATACAACATATCTTATAGGAAGGCTTGGAAGGCTAAAATGAAGGCCATTGTGAAGTTGTTTGGCGACTGGGATAAATCATATGCCTTCTTACCTGGTTGCTGACCTACATGACACAGATTAATCCTGGTTCTGTGTTCAATATTGATACGGACCCGTGTTGTGATGAACGACGTGTCTACACCGATAAGGCTGTCTTTCGCAGGGTATTTTGGACTTTTCACCAGTGCATTGAGGCTTTCAAATATTGTAAACCCATAATCCAAATTGATGGTACGCACCTGTACGAGAAATACAAAGGTAACCTCTTGATTGCCACGTCATAGAATGGTGATAGATACATTCAACCTATTGCGAAAAATTTCAATGGAAATGTTTTTCGTTAAAAATTTTGTGGGAAATATTCTTCGTCCGACTAATATGTTTTTTTGTCAAATATTTTGAGGGAAGTATTTTAACAGAATTTAGATTTCGTAAAGAATTTTGACACAAAAATATTCTGTCATGAATTTTTACAAAAATATTTTTCGTCATAAATTTTTTACGAAAATATTTTTCGTCGAAAATTTTCGCTGTAAATGTTTTCTGCAAAAAATTTGACGGAAATGTTTTCCGACAAATTTTTTTACGTAATTGTTTTCTATCAAAAGAAATTTATGGAAATATTTTTCCTTGAAAAGTTTGACAGAAATATTCTCGCTGAAAGTTTCAACAAAATTTAGATTCAATCAAGAATTGTGACTGAATTTTTTTCCAAACAAAATTTATGTCAGTGATTATGGTCAATCTATGAAGCACCGACACTTCAAAAATCCTGACGTGTCGTGTTCGTCACTTCCTGACACTCTCCGACATTCCGACACTTCCCGACGCTCCAACGAGCGTTGTAAAAACCCAAAAAAAGTTCAAAGGTTATGTTACGTTGCGTTTTTAGTTCTAACTATTAGATTTGTTGCATTACTATTACCATTTTATTGAATTGAATATAAGTATTTGTGATATCTTATGTTTCTTTGCAAAATTAATGGATATGATAAGTTTAGATTTATTTTTTGTTAAATTATTGAATATTAAATATAATATACGCAACATATATTAAAAATATTATTTAATATCAAAGCGTGTCCTAACCTGTCGAAATCTAACATTTTTAAGAATTAATGTGTTGGAGTGTCGTGTCATGTCCCGTGTCTCGTGTCAGTGTCGGTGCTACATAGTTGTCAATTCTTGTTTCGTCTCTATTTTTGACGTAATGTGATTTTCGTCAAAAATTTCATCACTATGTTCGACGAAATATTTTTCGTCGATAAATTCTATAGATATTTGTGACTTTTCTAATAATGTCACATTTAAAAATGATTCATATTTATGTAGTTTTAACATTTTAATTCTAAGGTTAGATACGTAATTTTTAATATTTCCCCCTTAAACCCCCAAATTGGGGGAACTTTAATTTTAAGGGTGGGAAGGGTTTTGGAGGATTTTACAAAAATCCACAATTCCCTTCCCCCATTTTTTTAAACTCACAAATAAGGGAAGAGATTAATATAACCCTCCCCTTCCCTTCCTTCCCCTCCAAAAACCAACTCCCAAGGCTTTGTTTGGGAGTTTAGAGGGGAGAGGAAGGAAGGGGGTCCAACCGGGGGGGGTTAATGGAAGGAAATTGAAGGATATTCTCTTCCCTTGTTTGGGAGTTAAAAAAATGGTAAAAGAGGAAAATTGAGGGTTAATGAGATATTTTTACCATTTTACCTTTTTTTAAATTAGTACAATTATTATATTTTACAAATTAAATTTAATTTAATATTTCTAACATAATCATTTATGTACTTTTCACAACACCAAAAAAGATCATATTTTTTATGAAATTTCTGCTTTGCAAACGAGGAAAATTTCGTCACAAAATTATTTTTTTGTCGAAATAATTTTCATCGAAAAGCGACGGAATTTTTCAACCAATGAAATTTTTAAAAAAAAAAATTTTTTTATCGAGATTTTCGATGAAATTTAGTTTCCATCAAAAGTTTTGACGAAAATAATTTCCACCATTAAATGTTTTAAACATAAAAAGAATTCCGTCAAAAATTTTGACAGAACGTTTTCCGTTCAAAATTTCGATGGAAATGTGTTCTCACAAAAATTTCAACATAATTTTTTTTTGCCAAAAAGTTTGACGAAAATGTTTCCGTCGAAAACTTTCGGCGAAATTTAAATTCTGTTCAGAATTTGATGAAATTTTTTTTCATCATCAATTTTCGATAGAAATATGTTTCGTTGAAAATTTTGATGGAAATATTTTTCTTCAAAATTTTTGATGAATATGTTTTTTTGTGGAATATTTTGGCAAAATTTAGTTTCCGTAAAGAATTTTGACACAAAAAAATTTCTGTCAAATATTTTCACAGAAATATTTTTAGTCACAAATTTTGATGAAAATATTTTCCGTCAAAAAATTTTGCAAAACATTTTGATGGGAATTTTTTCCGTAAAAGATTTGGACGTAATTTTTTTACGTCAAAACTTTTTGATGGAAATGTGTTTTGTCAAAATTTTGGACATAAATATTTTCGTTAAAATTTTCGACAAAATTTAGATTCTATCAATAATTTTTTAAACTTTTCGATGGAAATATTTTTCCGTACAAAATTTATGTTAGTGATTATGACAAAATCTGTTTTCGTCTTTAGATTGGACAAAGATTTTTTGACGTATATGATTTTCATCAAAAATTTCCTCACTATTTTTGAAAAAATATTTTTCGTCAATAAATTCTGTCGGTATTTGAGACTTTTCTAATAATATCGCATTTAAAAATGATTCACAATTATGTAGTTTTAACATTCTAATGCTAAAGATGGATAATTTATTTTTAATATTTCCCCCATCAAACCCTCCAAATTGGGGGAACTTTAATTTTAAGAAGAATGAGGGTTTTGAAGGGTTTAGTAAAAATCCTCAATTTCTTCCCCTCCTTTTCTTAAACTCACAAACAATGGAATGACTTACTAAAATCCTCCCTTTCATTTCCTTCCCCTCCTAAAACCAACTCCTAAACAAAGCCTAAGAGTCACAAGTAGAGTGGACATCTCGTGGAAGTTCCATCACATAATAGATTTTGTATATATGCTTTGTTTAATATTATGGATGCACTGAAAATGAACAACAGGATGGAGTGATCCTCTAAGGACCTTTAGTTTAATGGGATTTTTATCTCGTCCCATATTGGGGATATCATTTCATGTACCTCCACAGATAGAAATGAGGCATCTCATGGCATGAGGCCAATATAGACTGTATTATATAGCATGCTGTTGTTTGCTGTTGTTGATTATTTTGATGTATATATATTGATGTAATCAAATTTTGAGAAGAACATGGAACGAGATAGTAAAGGAACTTGATATAATCATGTTATTTTGTGTTACTTATTATGTACACTTGTCTAAGAAACATTGATCATATGTATTTAAAGTTGTAAGTTCCAAACGTGTAATATTTTATATATTTGATATTAAAATGATGTATAATGTTATCCATTGTAGAAAGCTTATGTATGAAGAATATAAGTACATTTGACAATTGCTTGATATGCAAGTATGCCATATTATTGTATAGAGACTTGAAGATTTCAATGTATAACATATAATGATGTACAAAATTAAGTAATGTTGTTATTGTGCAATTTCGCAATCAATTATAAATCACACAAGTACGCAAGTGCACGTGTCAACAAGTAATAAAGTGGATGTGTGAGTCCAGATGTGACACCCTCCCCTGTATGCATCCAAGGGAGATGCCTGCTAAGTGGATTAGAGTCGCAACGGCAACGAATCAAGTTCTGAAAATTTGTTTTTGAGTCACAATGAAAAAAATCTGATATTAAATTCGGACTGTACAAAAAAACAGTGTGAGACTTTGTAAAATACATTGCTTGCTAAAATAGTAGTTTTCCAGAAAAACCTGCTTGAACTGCAAAAATCATGTAAATTCGAACTTATGAGCTTTTCAATATTTTCTTTGACACGAAGAAACTAGACACCTGGGGCTTTACGTACATATAAATTATGTCTCATTCGGAGGTCTGTAGCCCCTGAAACAAAACTCGCAAAGTGCTCGCTAAATCAGTTTCAAAAATCCAAAATTAAATACGGCAGAATCATATTGACCAATTTAAACATCAGAATTACATGAGTCCCGATAGTAAAAATCCAAAATATAACAAGTTTAGACATTTTTCCAGCAGTTGTCCGTTTCTCAAAATATTACAGCAACTTAAAATAATCAGCAGACAACCAACAGAAATGGTGAACAAACAACAGAACTTCCAAAACAGCAGCAAACGAACAGAATAAATCCAAAACGAATACTTCATCAAATGCTTTTTACGTCCTCCTGCAATTTATAAAATTGAGCCCCAAAAGGGGTGAGGAAAATCCCAGTAGTGTGATAGCAAAACCAGTACTACAACAATATTAGTCTAGATACAGAATTCCAAAATAGTCGCATCAACAAATAAATTCAGAACAGATGCTAAAATATAATCAGGATTCGTATATAACGCCATAATGCTAATCAGAATGCATATATAATGCCAGAATACTAATCAGAATGCGTATATAACGCTAGAATACTAATCAGAATGCGTATATAACGCCAGAATAATGTACGCTCATAGCACTGCAATGCACGTACTAGCTAACTAACACAGTGGAGATTCCATTTGGCCCATCAGAGGGGAATTCCACATGTGACCTATGCGAACTGAGCCACGGTTCCTTTTCCCTGGTACCTGAGGGATGCCTACATGATGCATGCTCAGACAAATGTTTCTTTTCATAAATATTCATAGTTCACAAGACAACATGAAAATAATGCGTGTATGCCATGATATGTTTCGCACGCACAAATAAAATAGATGAAGTTATGATGTATATGAGCATGACAAAATCAGAATCAGAGTACCATATATCTCATGAATTTTTAATACCGATATCTCGAATAACAAATACTTCCAAAACCGAATTTCCATTATGTCAAGTCCAAGGGCAGATTACCAATAATATTTAACATAATACAAATCCAAAGGCACATGTGAGCAACAATTCAAAATTGCATGCACTAGTTAATAGTCACAATAGGCTTCACCACCAAACACTTACCTTGATGTTTTAGAATTCCTACCAAAATATCACCAATTCAGTCCACTCTCTTAGAGTTTTGCGAACCTATACAAATGTATAGCAAGTCAGAAATTTTTGTTCATATTATCCTGTAATTCACAAGTCAATTCCATGCTTCCAATTCTTGTAGTTTAATCGGTTTTCATGATTCCTAACCTAGATTAATTTTCTAACTTAAAGTTAATACACCAATTTGTTAACAGTGAAAAATCCAAGTTCTCTAATACATTCAGGTTCGGTTTAGGCTGGTACTAGGTGTTCATAATTTATTTAATTACATAACCATTCCTACAATGCCTAAGGTGCGCTATGAGGAACTTATAAGTATGCTGTATGCTTAAATTTGTCACATGCAAGGCTAGATGCTGCAACCTAGTCCAACAAAACAGTCTAACAAAATCAAAGGGAAGCTATTTCCTGCTCACCAATCAGATTTTAAGCTTGCATGCACTAGGTTCAGGGGCTACCCAAATGAGCAGAAACAAAAGAATAAGAATGACAAAAAAAAAAACCATCTCCCTAGGCTACTCATGCAGACCGCAACAGTGAGGAAAAGGAGCTTGAGGTTCAGTCTTTACTTCCTTGTGTTGACGCAAGTCTCAAACCAGAAAAATAACATCAACCCAACTCTTCTAATGTTCCAATAGATCGAGCTTATGCTGCATGCAAATGGAGAAGGTTCAATCAGAGCCAATTCATATAGAGATGAACAAGGAGATAAAGGAACACCTCACCTCCTTGAATGGTGATAATCGGCTGAACAAGAGGAAAGGAATGGAGGATGGCTTAAGTGGTAATCTCTTGACTCCTTGGTACACGGCCGAACTAGTAAGAGAGGAAAAGGAATATGTTTAAGTGTTTGGTTTTCATCCTAGGTGCTCACAGTTTGTGTGGGAGATGAGTAGCTAAATTCAGTTCAGAAAGGAGGGGAATAGATCAGCCTTGTTGCTCTCCAATGCGCATAGGAAGAGAACTAAAGAGATATTAGTTTTCTTTTTTTCTATACAAGGATAAGTGAATCCTTGGTCAGCAAAGGGGCTGGGCCGAACATGGAGAGGGAATCAAAGGGTCCCATTAGTGTATGGATGACGCACATGCAAGGAAATGGAAGGCTAGGTGGCGTACATGCAAGGAGTTTAGTATGTAGTAATTAAGATTAATCCTACCCTAATCACCTACATGTAATTCGAATTTCATGACATGACTCCACACTCCCAATTGCAATTTAAATACTTTCCTAACAATTATTATTTCATGTGTCCACTAGGTAGTAACTAATGTTTATACATATGAGGTAATTAAAAGTATTAAAATTCATCCTACCCTATTTATATGTATGTAATTCGAATTCAAGACATGCATTCACAATACTAATAGCAATTTATATAAGTTCCTAATTCTTACGGGATGTTACACCAGATATCGTTCCCACAGAGATTAAGTAAAGCTATAGCTCTAAGTGAAGCAATCAAGATAACAAAGATGGTTTTTGAGAAGCTAATGACTAATTAAGAAATTAAATAAGCTAAGACTAATGATTAACTCAGAAAAATGCAGTAACAAAATATGTTTTCCAAATGTTTAAAGGCAGATTAGGATCAATTTCCTCATTATTATAATTTCACCAGAATGCAGTAACCATGCTACAACAATCATCCATTCAGTAATCAAAACACTAATGCATGAAAGGGCTCTCACCAACAATACATGTATACTAAGTCCCACATCTCTATGGCCAACATAGTTATAAATCATTAAAGTTCAAGTTCCATATGATTTTGTGGTGCAAGTGATCTCTCTACCCACAATTAACTAATTTTACTTAGTTAAACCACAATGCTTAATAATATTCAGGATTCACCTATATCTCTATAGCCTAAATCCTAAGTACCTTGCAACCCTTTCTCGATGAATCAACAAGATTAGAGACAATTTAACACTTTATTAAGCAACTGAAAGGAAAATCATGCAACAAAGTTTTGGCAATATTGTTTACATCATAATAATGGTACTCTACCACCCAATCCTAACAATTTAGCTCATAATTAGGTGGAAAGAAACAATAAAGAAATAATAGGATTCCATAAAACTAAAGCAAAGAAAATGGGGACGTTGTTGTAGCACTACTCTCGCAGCAACCGTGAGCTCCACCACCATCAACCTTGCTTTAGCTGTCGGAATAATGTAGCAAGTAACTGGGTTTAATGATCTATCTATTGAACCCTAGCTCCTTCCTTTGATTCATTGGATCTTTCTCAACGAATCCTCAAATTCCTTCCAAGTGTTTGCCCACTTTCTCTCTCTAAAGTCTGACTATGGTTGGGTATCTAAAGCATGTTCAGCGTATATACTGTATGTAGGGTTCGTTCCTTTATATACTTTGATATTCTGGGCTTCAATCAGCTCTTCATATCCATGCAAATCTTCACTCAAATCTGCCTTGTGATTGAATGAGAGTAGGACTCTGTTTTGCTGTAGTGCTGACAGAGCATGCTGCTGCATATCTCATCAGATTCTTCCCAAATTCGTAATCAGATCTGAATTGGATTTGTAATCATTGACTTGATGAAGATCGGATTGTGCTTTCTTGAATGTCTTTGAGCGCGTATCCAGATCAGGTCTTTGATTACACGTTCAGAAGCTTCTTCCATCAAATTGGGCTTGGATCCATAGCTTGCCGGTGATGATGTCAACAATATGCCTTGCTGACCTCATCTACACTGCTACAGCACTGCTTTTTGATGCTAGAGCATTGACTTGCAGTGAAATAACAAATACATTTAAATGTTTCCAATGCTCCATTTATATCCAAATATACATAATTAACATAATTCTCAATTAAATCATGAAATCATAGAATTCATGCATTAATAATATAAAACCATGTGAATTATATGTAATTATAGCACCAAAATATCATAATCAAGCCCTAAAATAACTCTCTTTTAGAGAGTTATCATATGTCAAGTTATGTTAATGAGTCAATGATGAGATTCACCTATTTATTGGTTACGATGCATGAAAGTCATTAAGAACGATTGTGCAAGTTGTGTAGTATGAGAACTTATGTCAAATGATGGCTAAGAAATCCAAAGGAGTTTACTCTATGTATGAAAGTTAAGATAGTTAACTTAGATATATGAAAAAAAGAGAATCTAATGGATTGATGTCTAGATATCCTCCCTAAATTGGATGAGAATTCAATGAATTGATGTGTGCCAATTCATGTTATCCTAAAGTGTATAACTTGATCAATTAGATACACCAAGATATGATATGTTTTTCCCATTTTAGTAGCATATTACCAAGGGAGTTATGTCTCAAAAATAGAGCATGCTTGCTGGCTTCCTCGCTCAAGCGAACAGTCCAGCGAGCTAATTTATCAAAGGGCAATAGCTACTACCCATATTTTGAGTTCCTCGTTGAGTTCTTCATTAAGCGAGCATCTCAGCAAGCAAATACGAGTTCCTCACTAATTTTCCTGCTGAATCAAGTTGGGTAGCGAGCAAATACGACAACAGCCCTGTTACTTTCTGAAAAATTGTCTCCTCACTAATTTTCTCGCTTCAACATGAGGTATATAGATATCACTTAGCACATTAAAACATGCATAACTTAAGCTACAAGGCCCAAATTGAGTGAGGTTTGAACCTATGTAAAGATAATACATCGGGATATAACCCTATAAAATTTTAGAACTATTAGGTAAGTGTATTAATTCCAGAATTGATTTAAAGTTGATGCTGCATTTTCGAAAGTCCGGTTGAGGCAGCTGCCTTGCAAGTTTTATAACTCCAGCTATACTTAACCAAACAGATAATGTAATACCTTTCCGAAAGTCCTAAGACGTCTGATAGCAAAGGGGAACGTAAGTATAGAATTTTTATTACAAAATGGTTGATGGGAACTATAGTTAAAGAATAGTAGAAATGTTTTACACCCTTACGGTTAATGGTATTGCCTAATGAGGATTGTAAATTAATGTAAGATGCTTCCAAAGTAGTTATGAGAGATGGTTAAGGGGTTGGATTAATTATTACATAATTTAGTAATTATCAGTAAACATAAAGTAGAAGTAAAAGAAAAAGTTTATGCGTAATTTAATCAAACTATAGCGATTATAACTGCGCTTAATACCATAAGTAATGATAAACAATTTTTTCTATGATGTGTTGTGCTAGCGATCTAACGGTTCTGATTGTTAGATATGTGAGCCGTTAGATGCAAAACACCATTGTAAGAATAACCTGCCATATATATATATATATATTTGGTAATTGTGTAAAGATTCATCCTATTAATTCCAATTTAAAACACTTTCAACTAACTTTGTTTGATACACTTTCAATATACTCCAATTGATCAAATTCATTCATCGTGTAATCTTAATCCGTAGGTTATTTTTGCAACACCCTGTCGGCCGCCAGTGTATTATCATTCATATGGTATGAAACACAATATATTTAATAATTTATAGCAAAAGCTAAACGTGTAAATGTAGTACTCACACTAAGGTATAATGGTGAGTAAACTTTTTTCATTACTAACGTATTGCTATGTATTCCACTTATATCATTTATGAGCAATCTTAACTCGTTGTTAATTAATTATACAGAATAGCTAACAAAATTATGTTTGCTCCCTTCTCACTAGACTTCTTGCCGAAGAGAGCATGTCAGCGAACTCTTCGTGTTTGCTTGCTGAAGCAAGCAATTAATTTTCAAGACAGTAATAGGGGTTGTCCATCGTATGTACTTGTTAAGCTGCTTGCTTCTAGCGAGCAATTTAGTTTTAAGGCAGTAGCTACTGCCATCTCCTAAATTTTCTCGCTAGGTTGTTTGCTCAAGCGAGCAAAATGCAAGGAAATTGAATTTGCTTGCTAAGCTGTTCAAGCTAGCAGTCCAGCGAGCATGATTCAGACAGATTACACATGGCGCAATAAAATGTGCATATCTTGAGCTAGAAGGCTCCAAGTCAAGTGAAGTTTAGACCCATGTGAAGCTAACACATATGACTATAAACTTATAGAATATTATAACCATTGGGTAAATTAATTATTCTTAGTTTGGATTTGAAGTTGCTGCTCTATTTTTGAACGTCTGGTTTGAAGCATTGGGCTCGCAACATACATAACTTGAGTTATATAGATCCAATCGAGACTTATAATATGTTGTTGAAAAGCTCCAGAGGTCTAGTTTAACATAGTAAGATATTAGAATTTATGGTGAAAGTTTGAAGTGTAAGGTTTAGCTTATAGGAGTTACATGGTAGATGATTATAAATAATGCATGATATATTAGAGCTAAGTATGACCCTTTCAAGTGATGTATGATTAAGGATTATTGTAATTGAGTTAAATGATTACAGAATTAACTTAACAACAAAAAGTAGAAAAGAATTAAAAGAAAAAAATTATTCGTAATTTTAATTCAATTATTGTGATTGCAATTAAGCTTAATACCATATCAATGATAACAAATCGGTGTACAACGAGGTGTTAGTAAGATGTACGAGGACTTGAAAAAGAATTTCTAGTGGTCTAGTATGAAGAGTGACATATCTGATTATGTTTCTAGATGCCTTGTTTGTCGTAAGGTAAATATTGAACATCAGAAGCCTTCTTGTTTACTTCAACCTCTTGATATCCCAGAGTGGAAATGGATTAGCATTTCCATGGATTTTGTTGTGGGATTGCCGAAGACTTAGGCTGGATATGATTCTATTTGGGTTATAATGGACAGATTAAACTAAGTCTGCCCATTTTCTGCTAATGAAGGTGAGCTTCTCTACAGAGAAGTTGGCTCAGCTCTTTGTTAGGGAGATGTGAGGCTTCATGGGGTGCCTGAGAGCATCGTTCGTGATAGGGGATCGAAATTCACTTCTCACTTTTGGGGTGCATTGCATGATGCTTTTGGTACTCAGTTGAGACTGAGTATAACTTATCAACCTTAGACGAACGGTTAGATATAGTGGACCATTCAGACTTTAGAGGATATGTTGAGAGCTTGCACTTTGGAGCAGGGTACAACATGGGATAGATACCTATTATTAGTAAATTTTTTGTATAATTACATTTATCATTCCAATTTAGGCATGACACCTTATGAGACTTTGTATGGCCGACAGTGTATATCACCTACTTTTTGGGTTGAGGTTGGAAAGATGCAGTTATTTGGACCAAGTGTGGTACGTGACACTATAGAACAAATCAAGATGATTAGGGAGAAATTGAAACAACCACAGACTCACTGAGTTGCCAAAATAGCTATTATGATCACAAACATCAACCTCTTGAGTTTAAAGAGGGAGAACATGTCTTTGTGAAATCGTCGCCAGTGACTAGTGTGGGGCGTGCTCCTGGAGTGAGGAAGCTGAGTCCCAATTCATTGGGCCCTATCATATTATTTGTAAGGTGGGACAGATTGCCTATTGTAGGGTAACATCATTAAATCACTTTGGTAAATGTTAAAAAATCATGCAACATAGTCTAGCTCATGAATTATAAAGGATTAATGAAGGAAGGACCAAAGAGTAACTAGCGAAAGTAGATATTTTAGAAAAAGTCATAGGGTGACTCAAAAGTCGCTGTACATGATTATCACTTCATCTTTATCTAAACATGAGGTTGGGATAAGGAGTAGCTCCTGGATGCTTCCAACGGGAGGGGTACAAGAATGAATCGAATCAAACATCCGAATGAGAGGGATCCAGAGGCTGTGCAGGTATGAAACTGTACAATTAATTATAGCTTAAAGGAAATAATTTGTACTACCTATACTAACAAGATGCATATACTTTTTGGTACCCCATAACTTAAGAACTCCATAGTTAAGCGTGCTTGTCAATTTTGATCAAATCTAATTAAGGAAACTTTACCAAGGATTAAAAGGTTAAGTCGAGCCGAACTTTGGTCTTAAAAGACTAAGTCTGTGTTTAAATGTGTCAGGCTGACCAAACTTGTTACCTGTTATAAATATTATTATTGGCCTGTGGCCTAACTTGTTTACAAAAAATAGAGGGAGGATATTCTTACTACCAAAATTTTTCACTAACAATTTACTACCTATCTAATTACTATTGGATCAACATTTTCTCTCTCTTCATAAACTTTTTAACATTCTCTCTCTTTGATCCAATGGTTATTAGATTGGTAGTAAGTTGGTAGTGGAAAATTTTGGTAGTAAGAATATCCTCCCTCCAAAAAATAAAAGCCTGATTTAGCCTGTTTAAAAAAAAACAAAAACAAAAAATTTATCCAAACATAATATACAATCAACAACATTAGTAATTCCATAAATATCATAAATTCAATGTATATCCAAACAACATAATATAGTATAAAATCATTCAAAAAGTCTATTTAACCAATAAAATGAGGTGAAATGAATTGAGAAGAAGGAAAGGCTATTACAAATAGTATAAAAAATATAAAATATAAGTAAAAAATAATATACTAGGCCAGCTTGAGAGGCTCTAAAGCCGGGCTTTTGAATTGGAGCCTGATGCCTTTTTATTAAACGAGCTTTTATGTAAGTTTAAGCCTGGTACCCACAACCAATTCTACACATGCAAACTCAGGCCTTCACGAGCCGAGCCAAAGACCCCTGTTTCGTTTAGCACCCCTAACTATGATGAATGTCATATCACAAGATGAACCAACTCTCATGAAAGACCTTATGCAGAAATATATAATGGGTTTATCATCTATCATTTAACATGACCACAAAAAATTTTCTATACACACAACATTTTGTGGGACCCGCAACAAAAAAAAAACTCCGGCACGTAAAACGAATCTCTATAACATAACATAATTAATTTTGCTAGAACATAACTCTTATAAATCCCATATATAATACCATCAAACTTATTAAGAATTTGAAGTAAGAATACATAGCACCCATCAAAGGGCGAAAATTAAGAATCAAACACAAGTCACAATTAGCGTGGACGTAAGTTGTCAACCCTCATTGGCGGTGGCGTAGCTATTTGATTGCAAATGTGGGCAAACGCACATAAATTTCGTCATACATTTTTTTTAATAAATAAGATATATATTTTTTAATTAATTAGGAGTGTCATTTATGGAGTAATTTTAGTGGCTGCATTGTCAGGAATATAAGCACATATACTAAAAAAGAAATACATCTTATTTACTAGTTATGTTTTAATAGATTTATATCAGTAAGTTGATTACTATTTTTTTATGTTAAGTTCAAGTTTTCTTTTCTTTTGTTGTTTGAAGATTATATCCGTCATATTATATGAACGAAATTTTTTGTCAAGTTATATAAATTAAAAAAAATGAGATGACACATTATTCATTGAATTAGTTTTGTCTTTTTCTTAACATGACAAAAAATTTGATTCATATAACATGAAAGATATAAATTTCATTTTGTTTATATTCTTTTATTTTTTAATACATTTAAAACTTTGTTTAAAAATTTTTATGAGGCTCTGCCCCCAAATCCCCTACATTAAATATTCGAATTAAATATGCACATGAATAAAATTTTCTGTTCAGCTACTGCTCGTGCGAATCAATGTAGTCATTTTGGACTCTTGTGGTGATAAGGGTTCTGGAGTGGTGATATTAAAATTTTAAAGGGTAAAAAATTATGTGATTTTAAGTGAGAAAAAATATAAGTAATGAAAATTATGAGAAAGAAAGTGGATAATTTTTTTTAAAATATTTAAATTTTTAAAAAATACTATATTGTGTTTTTCTTTAATTTAAAATAACATAATTTTATGTCTTTTATAGGAATAAATATTTTTTCCTTGTATAAATAAAAAAAATGGAAAAAAAGCACGTGAGTCACGTGACCTTTGCATCATCCGCTTTTAAGGATGTTTGAACATTTGTTTTCCTTTCTCATTTGCACTATTGAACTATGAATTCCATTCATTTTGTTTCAGCGGCGATCGTCTCCCCTCATTCCAACCCCAAACTTGTTTCCTTCTCCAAATCCAAAACGAAAATTTACTCTCTCAAATGCTCCTTTCGCCTTCCTAAGCTCCGAGTTTCAGCCCTCAAGAATCGGCTTCCCGAGTCAGAGAACCATAATTTCGCAGATGAAGGAACAAAACTTTCATTTGATGAAAAGGGTGGTGGAGAATTTGATTTGGGATGGTTTCCTGCTTTTCCTCATGTTCTTGTTGCATCAATGTCCAATTTTATATTTGGGTATCATATTGGGTCAGTATCTCTTTCTATTTCTGTGTTTGTTTTACTTCCTCGCAATTTAGTTTTTGTAGAAGGGAATTTTTCTATTGGTGACTTGTTCTCATGGAAAGGTGCCATTTTTCTATTGGGGAAGTGAGGGGTTAAGTAGAAGTTAATACTTTTACGAATTTATGACGGGCTTTTCAGATACTGAGAATTTTATGTAACAGGACATTGTTAGTTTAATACATTTTTATATCATCCTTTAATATCAAACTCTTTTTGTGATGTATCAACACATGATTTGATGACTTTTTTTTAAATAAAATAAAATAAATTATATTGGTAGACAGGAGCAGTGGTAAAATTGTTCCTTTGTGACTGAAAGATCACAAATTCGAATCCGGAAAACAGGTTCTTTGCAATTATTTGTAAGGGTAAGGCTGTACAAGAATTGCCCTTGCCCCACACTCGCTAGTCGGGTTTAACGGGGGAGTGAGTGTTTTTAATGTATATACTATATATTGGTAGTTGATTAGAATTAAACAGTTAAAAAGTTGTAGTTGAAGTTTAATAAAGCTGGATGAGTGTATTCCATTGAGCTTGTGAAAGTAAAACCCAGGATGATATTCCATTTATTAAAGCAAGAATAGATGATTAGTGTTGTGACTTGTGAGATTATTCTGAAGCCAATTATCTATGATTCTTGTATGTGAATCTGAGGCACAACTTGATGAACTTATAAAAACTAGGTGGTCATTTGATTTTTGAATTTCTAGCCTGTTTGTGAATTATTTGAAACTGGATTGCATATTTTGCAGAGTCATGAATGGTCCTATTGTTTCCATTGCCCGGGAGCTTGGTTTTGAGGGAAACTCATTCATTGAGGGACTTGTGGTCAGTATATTTATTGCTGGTGCATTTATTGGGAGCATAAGCGCTGGTTCTTTGGTAGACAAACTTGGTTGTCGGCTCACATTTCAGATTGATTCTATACCCTTAATTCTTGGGGCAATAATAAGGTAGCATACTTGGTTAGTAAAATTTATTGGAAGCATCCGTTTTTCTTGTGGATCTTGAGATTTTCTAGCTTTCATGTGAAGATTTTGAAAATGAATCCTCCCAACTGGCTTACTCGCATCAGAATTAAAGCTTCTTGACAGAAAAATTTTCTTATAATATGATTTTCATAACTGATTCATTTGTATGCTTTTTGGAATTCATATTTTTCTCTCCATGAAGTGTTCTATGCTTAAAAATCTAACTAGTTTTTAAGTGGGATTTTAATTTGATCCATTTACTGTGTAAAAATTTAGTATATCATACAGTTCCATCTACTTAAAAATGCAATTAAAAGGTTTTACTAAAAGTAAAAAATCTGTCTTATTTAGTGCATGTTTGTTAAATGCTATTTTTGTAATCTGTTTTACAGACACTCTTTTTGTTTTGTTTCATTTCCTCTTAGATTTACTTTTGTACATTTTTGTAAGATTATTTTGAGCTTTGCAAGGACAATTACAGCATCTTTTTTCAAGATTTCACCAGATAGTGTTCCTAAGTCTCTTTGACAATCACCTTTTTGAAAGGAGGCAACTTCAATAGTTTGAAAGCCACTACCTCATTTATAGCTGTTGGCTTAATGCTTGCTTGACGTCTGTGAAAAGGTTCTTATGATAAGTGGGGAAAGATTGAAATTTTCAATGTCTGGCTAGCAAACTTTTGGTCCCAAAACATTGAATGGTATAAATTAATTGCACTGCTTTTCTATCCTTCTATTTATTGTTTCATTTTGTCTTTTCCCACTGATTATGAATTTATTTTTTTATTTTTTTAACCTGCCTTATACCCTGGGTTTTAGAGAAAAAAGGCTTGTATTTTTATTTTAACTAAGGTAATATCTATGACAATTTGTCCTTTGGCATTTATGTTCACTGATTGTTCAATATTAAACATGTTTCTCTTTAATTAGGTCCCTTAAATGTCTGAACTTATTTCCAATGTGTTGAAAATAACTAGTGCATAATGTTTCTCTACTGTAGTATTATTATCTGCTATTTCTATCTCTTTGTTCTGAAATATGCTTTTGTTATGCATAGATGATTTGTGATTGTAACATGATTGGCTTTACATTCTGGTTGATCTTTAATACTTACATTGCAAACACTTTGATTTGAGATTATTGTTGCTTTGCTAGAGGATATTCTTAACTGTTCAAATTTGTGACAGTGCGAAAGCCTACACCTTGAACGAGATACTTGGGGGAAGATTTCTTGTTGGTCTTGGTATAGGTGTGAATACCGTTCTTGTTCCAATATATATATCTGAGGTACTTGTTGATATCAACTTTATCTTTGTACATAATTATTTTCTTGTTCTCGAACTATACTGGGTTGACTTATCTGATCTCTACAGTCTACACTATATATGCCAAATCCATGTAATGTTTTCCAAATTTGGTGCTTATTTATTGACTATAATGGAAATAAAACAGGATAAGTTCTAATTGTTGTTAATTTTTACTGCAATCACACTTCAAGGGGTCCCTCCGTGTAGAAAGTACAATCATGCTTCCAAATGAAATAGTTCTAACATGATATACTAATAGGAACTGGACCAGAAAATAATAGAAAACAGATAGAAAAAGATGAGCTTTTATTGAAATCACTCTTCTCCCTAATTCTGAATCAAGGTGATTGCATAATCGAGAGGAGAGATGCAAAGAATAAATAGAGATAATTAACTTTCCTAGCCTTGGGAAATTCAAGAGTCCTGATTCTGGCTCTCCCTTCCAACCTCTATTCTCCAAACCAAAACTGATCTGTATTATATCTCTCCTATTATTTATATCCGTTGTTACTCTTTCTAACTAACTAAATAGGGGGTCTGATACTTTCTGAAATCTGTTTGATACGTGGAGGAAAGAAATTTTAAGATAAAATAGTAAGTCCTTCTCACTGATGTCTTTTCACTGTCATACGTGGTGTAGGTTGCTCCAACAAAATATAGGGGTGCACTAGGGTCCTTATGTCAAATTGGCACTTGCCTTGGCATTATTGCTTCACTATTTCTTGGAATTCCTTCTGAGAATGATCCACATTGGTGAGTTTCTTTGTATTTTTTTTTCCTTGTAGACTCGTAGAATTCATATATATCTCACAATTCCTCCCTTGTGTTAGTATGGTAGACTGATGTAAATGAATGATTTTACTTGGAATGTAAAATATGTTGAATGTTAAACAAGGATGACAGATGTATTTGATGAATAACTTTTTAGGTTTCCTGAGCTTTTCCTCTTCCTTCACCTTGAGGACAAGGTGAATCTGACGGAGGGTGGTATTGATGAACCCATTATCAAAGTGTACACAAGAAGGAAGGAGAATGACATATGTATTTGATGAATAACTTTTTAGGTTTCCTGAGCTTTTCCTCTTCCTTCACCTTGAGGACAAGGTGAATCTGACGGAGGGTGGTATTGATGAACCCATTATCAAAGTGTACACAAGAAGGAAGGAGAGGAATTATCGTGATGGGCTGGATAATTATCGTGATGGGCTGGATTAGGCCCAATGGAGAGGAAAATGAGCCCAATGGAAAGGATGACAACTCAATAAATGAAAACAAAAAAACAGCAAGTGAGCATTCAAGGCATAAAACAGCAAGTGAGCATTCAATCAGCATAAATGAAAACAAAAAAAACAGCAAGTGAGCATTCAATCAGCATAAATGAAAACAACAAAATAAACAGAATATAAGCAGGGGAAGGGGAAGGCAAAAAGGAATAGAAAAGTTTTTTTAGTATTCTGGTGTCTTTTGGGAAGAGGGACTGAGAAGTCCTCTTGGGAGTGAGTCAGGCTATGTTAGCCATTTCAATAATGTTCTTAAATTTCTGCAATTTAATTTTGTTTGTGTCTCCAGTATTGAACTTTCTTTCAAAATAATTCAATAATATTCAGCGTCTTGTTATTTAAACAATTATTGAGAAATTGTTGGTTGGTTCTTGTCACCGATTACTGCGTTCTAAAGTTCGGGGTTCATCAGTGGCTAAGGAAGATTCTAAGCACATCTTCATTCGTATTGATTAGCAATTGCTAGCTTCCATTTATGAAATATTGGATTGATATCAATTAGTCCCAATTAGTATCAATAAGCATTTGTTAGCTTCCATTAATAAAATATTGGTATCAATAGATTAGTATCATTTAGTCCAGATTAGTATAAAATATTTTTAGTATTTTAAATCCTTGTAATCTGTTGTTATAAAAGACACGAAGGATGTATGGAATAACCAAGTAGTTACCTTCTTCCAATCTTTCCCTCCTCCTCTTGATCTCTTCCCTCTGGAATTCTGCCTTTCTATAGTTACCCTTGTAAAGAACCAATTCAATCCAAAAGCTTAAGCTGGTGGGTGAGGGCTTTTTAATGGTTTTATATATCTCAACACGCCCCCTCACACGAGAACCCACTGGGCTTGAAGGGTGGACAATGCACAGGCCCCCTACCTGTGCGAACAAAGAAATTCCACTTGAAATAAAGTGGGGGGCGGCGAGGATCGAACCCGGGACACGAGGCTCTGATACCATGTAAAGAACCAATTCAATCCAAAAGCTTAAGCTGGTGGGTGAGGGCTTTTTAATGGTTTTATATATCTCAACAACCCTTAACATCTTGATTTCAATACTTTATCCAATTTGAACTTAAAACTGTAAGAGAAATACACTTTATAATGTTCACTGAAATCTAACCAGCACTTATGTCATAAATTCATATGGGAGCAATTTGAGTCTCTTTTGATTGTGATTTTTCCATCATTTGTATATTGTAGTCTTTAAAATAGAAAATTATTTTCCAAATAATGCCTACATGGCAACAACAAATACATATTTCAGGTGGAGGACAATGCTTTATATTGCAAGCATCCCCGGTTTTGTTGTTGCACTTGGTATGCAATTTGCTGTTGACAGTCCGCGCTGGCTTTGCAAGGTAGGATTTGTTGTTTCCGTATCTGACAATTTATAAGCTTTTCTACTGTTTATAAAGCTTTAATATGTCTGCTCAGGCTGGGAGAATAAATGATGCTAAAACTGTAGTACGTGAGCTTTGGGGAGCATCTGAAGTTGAGAGTGCAATTGAAGAATTTCAGTCTGTCAGCAAGAATGATGGTAATGATTTAGACAGCCGATGGTCAGAGATCTTGGAGGAGCCACATTCTAGAGGTTGTGTCAAGGTGGTTTGACTGTTACTTTTAGACAGCATTCTGTGCATGGAAACTATTCTTTTCCCTATCCTAATATAGATTGAATAACAGGTCAGGAGAAATTTAAGCACGTTGCAGTAATAGTTTCTGCCCCGAGATGTGATTGAATTTAGCTTCATGAAATACAATTTTCTTCTTTCATGAACAAGTACACATATATAATCATTAGTGCATATGGCACTTGAAGCATAAAGTTCTTAGTGGATTTTCTTGTATGATTGCAGTTGCCTTTATTGGAGGTACTCTTTTTGTGCTTCAGCAGTTTGCAGGCATAAATGGAGTCCTTTATTTTTCATCATTGACCTTTCAAGATGTTGGAGTTCAAAACAGTGCTTTAGCAAGCTTGTTTGTTGGGCTTACTAACTTTGCAGGTTTGCAGCCTGCACTGGTTTTCTTTTTTATTTTAATATATATTTCTTCTTGGAATCAGATCCTGATTGCTGTGAACTTTTGTTTTTTCTTCAGGTGCAGTTTGTGCTTTATACTTGATTGACAGGGAAGGGAGACAGAAACTTCTAATAGGAAGTTACTTAGGAATGGTGAGTGTGTACAAGATGTCCATAACTTCTTTATAGGTAATTTTATGTAAACTAAAGCACATCCAGTCATCCATTCACAAGGATGCGTTGCTACAGGCACATGTGCATTGATAGACCGCTATTACTAATATTTATGATCCTAGGAAGGGGATAGGAAGTAGAGGATCAACACAAGTGGGTAATGAGTAATGAGGACAAATGGGAAACTAAGAAGAATATTCATGCTGAGGAGCATAACTGAATTCAGATGTGGCAAGAGGAGAGAAAAGAAGCCATGGATTGAGTGAGGGTCTGTCTGTCTCAGTGGGAGATTAAATTTGATGTGGAAAGGAGAGGTTTGGCAAGATTTTGGTGAGGAAAGGATTGGGAGTGGACCCCCAAAGTTCTGCATTGTTTTTTTTTTTTTTTTTTATGTGTTATTTAGTAGTAGTAAAGCTATTCCTTTGTGACTGAAAGGTCACAACTTCGAGCGCGGAAACTAGCCTCTTTGCCAATATGCAAGGGTAAGGTTGCATACAAAAATTGCTCTCACCTCTACCCTTGTTAGTCGGGGTTTAATGGGGAGTTGTGTTTTATTTCACTTTTATTGTGTATATCTTCACCTTCCTTCATTGTTGATTTGTCCACCATATCAGTAGTAGACGAAGAGATACAATGTTAATATAAATAAAATAGATCTATGCTTTAAGTTCCTATTACGTGCGTACAGGCATGCATTGAATTCGTTTAGATCTTGTTCCTAGTTCAGGCTAACGTTCTCTCACTGGATTATTACTCATGACTTTTGCTTCTGTTTCTTTGTAGGCAATTTCAATGATTCTGGTGGTCTGTTCTGTCATTTTCCCATTGGATGAACAACTCAGCAACAACTTATCAATACTAGGAACTATCATGTAAGCATCTACTTGCTGCTGCTCTTAGAATCTAGTGAAATTGGCCTTGTCCGAGAGCAACCTAACTTTTTCTGCCCCCCACATCCCCATTTCTGAATAAATATGTCCATTTGCTTGGTTATCACTTATTTGCAGAAAGTGGAGTTTTAAACTTACTGGACTTGGTTAAATAACTGTATATGATTGGAATAGTCAACTTACATCTAATTGGATTTACATGGTATCTTCGTTGTGCTGTGTAGCATGATTCTATCTATTTTCTGGCCTGCATGGCATCTCTTGTGGTTGAATTTGGAATCATAAAAAAACAAATGGGTTGGAAAACTTGGAAAATGTTTTTCTTCTCCCTCGATCTGTTCTTGTTTTTTCTTTTTTGGTTCATCGACTGCCAACCCCAACTACCTTCGAATAAAAATGATATTGATGTTGAAAAACTTAAAAAATGGGGGCAAAGATGGGTTTTTGTCCCTGAGCACCATACCAGGCACGACAACTGCGATTTTCCATGATATTAGCTGCGATAGCAGATGCTATGCTAAAACAATGGGATTGACTTAACTATTGTGGTATGCGACAGCAATATAGCGCATGATTGACTACCCTGTTTGCTATTGAAATAATATCTTACTGTTTCTAATTCAAATATTCAATAACAATGTGCGATGCGACAACATTTCATTAACATGACCATAAATGATAACGAAGATGTTCTGAGATAGTTTCCAATATTTCATATTTTCTGGAATATTGGCACATGGATGATGCATTTTCGGTTTATACAATCTTACAGGTATATATTCTCTTTCGCAATTGGAGCTGGCCCTGTAACTGGCATCATTATACCAGAGCTTTGCAGCTCCAGGACTCGAGGGAAGATCATGGGGTTCAGTTTTTCTTCCCATTGGGTGGGTATTAAAACATCTTTTCAGTTGGTAGTTGCGTGTTGTGCTTGAAGCTGCATGTGTGATCCCCTCTCCCCCGGTTTGGTGCTCTTTTAAAATGGTTTTTATATCTTTTATTCATACTAGTTAGGTATGAATATAAGCTTATTTTTATAGTAAGACATTCTTCATCATGTTGGTGTTCAATTTAAAGTAAACTAGTATTTTTAAAAAATTTACCTTTATATCCAGGTTTGCAACTTTGTGGTGGGATTATTCTTCCTTGAGTTGGTGGAGAAATTTGGAGTTGCACCAGTATATGCCAGCTTTGGAGCAGTTTCCCTGTTAGCCGCAGCATTTGCCTATAAATTCATAGTAGAAACTAAGGGTCGCTCTTTAGAAGAAATTGAACGGTCCTTAAACCAGCAAGCTTGAAATGTTATAATATACTGATCCATGTATATCGGACATGGTTGAAAGGTGTGTGTGTTTGACAATGATTTTGTTCTCTGATTGGTATATATATATATATATATGGCCTGTAGTCAACACGACACGATGCAAAGATATCAACTTGCTAATGAAGTTTTTAATTAGTTGATCCTTCAATGTTTCAGTAATGCTGCTGTTTCATACAGCGATGTTGCATTGTTTTTTTATTTTATAATTGTCATCTAAAAAAAGAAAAGTAAAAAAGTGTTAAGAAATAATCCTGAGAACTGTTCGTCATTTTCATATATTCCTCATCTCTAATTGAGATATATATATACAAGTATTCCTAACAACTACCAAATAATCAGCTAACAATATTCACAACTTTGAATAAATAAACAAATTACTCTTATCTAATACTAACTACATTTCAAATTAATTCTTATCTTCAACACTTCCCCTCAAGTTGGTTCATGAATATCTATCATGCCCAACTTGTTAGTAGCTTCTTCAAAGACTTTTCCAGAAACAGCTTTTGTCAACACATCAGCAAGTTGCTCATGTGATCGTATGTGAGGAATCTCAATTATATGATCACATGTGACGCCCCATTTAGGTGTGACACCCACGTGGGTCACGCCTAAATGGGACATGATTTGACCAAGTAATGGTGACAGATTGATACCTCCAATTTGAGTTCCCCTATGACACTGAATTGATGCTTGCTTTAAAATTCTGGGGTGTATTTGTTGACCGACCAACCAAGAGAGAAAGGTCTGCCTAACAATCACCGGGTCGGAGAGGTGGTCGGTGGCTACGAATGGAGAGTGTGCACGGATCTGGAAATGGACGACTAAACACAACAACAAATTTGAAGTGTTCATAAAATAGAGAGACAGAAAGTGAGTAAAATGACCTCAAAAGTAGCGCCACTCAGGGTTAATTTTGTAAATTTGATATACATTCCCGTCAACCAAACATAACATTTATTAAATCAATCCAATATTCCTAGATATATTTTTATCAACCAAACAATTTTTTTGTAACATTCCCGAAAAAATGTCTTTCCCATCATAATCTAGGAAATCAGGTTTCTGGGATTAAAAAAAATTTCTCCTCTTCCAAACGCCCCGTTAAAGCATTTTTGATGGGGATAAATGGATCATTTGGATCATCTATCCCAGTGACGAGTCAAAAAGAGATCAATTAGCTCACAATCTGTTCTTTGTGTATTACGAATGAAAATGATGGATCAACTGAAAAAAGAAGAACAATAATGCATTCTATTCCAAATTATAGAATGTGAAAATCATATAAAACCTACATTGTCAAAAGAATGGATTTTTTTTGTCCAATGCGCTGTTGCCATAATAATAGACACTATTGAAAGAGTTGAGGAAAAGGAGAAGAATTTGATTCTCCTTTTTTAGTTGCCAAGAATAAAAAGGAAAAAAAAAAAAAAATTCTTCCTTAAAATCGGTTCGGAAATCATTTTAGTTCGGAACTGGTTTGATCGAACCCGTTCAGAAAAGGTTCAATATAGAAAGTATTACTCATCTATTTTCTAAGTAAAATTCAAAAGTATATATAATAGTTCTCTTAATTTTGAGGGCATGAGAATCGTCCATTCCGCACTGTGTTTGTATGTGTACTTATGTTACGTGGTATAATTTCTCTTACATGAGTTCAAGTTGATAACATGAAAACTTTATTTTGAATAAAATTAATTTTAGTCAAAAATAAATTTATATACATTTAAAATTAATTTTGACAAAATATATATTATTTGAGTATTTTGATGAAAAGCAATTTTGAATATGCAATTAAGAAAATATTTGAGTTATAATTTTTATTGTAAATGCAAAAGGTGAGTTTGACCATGTTTCTCAGGATGTGCACAATTATTATTTTAATTTTTAAGAGATTTTTTTATTTTAATGTCCAAAATGAAGAAGGTGAATGAAGAAGGTAAAAATATAGGTTTGGTTATTGTTTTTAAAAACAGTTTTTTAGTTTTCAGAACAAAAAAATAAAAAATTCGTTTGATACGACCTGTTTTGTAAAAATTATTTTGAAAACTATAAATATTTTTTTGTTTTTAGAATCAAGTTTAGAGAACATGTCTATGTCTGAGTTGTTTTTATTTTCTGTTTTGATTTTTAACTTTCAAAAAGAAAAAACATAGAAAATAACTGTTTTCATAACTATTTTACAAAACAGTTTTAAGAACAGAAAAACCAGAACACAATGAAACAAATCTATAATTTTTGAAATTTATTGTTCCTGAACTAATGAATTGTTCATTCTATGAAAAATGGAAATAAAATAGTTTTATCACACATAATTCATAATAGTTTTTTCTCATATAATTTTTGTAATTTTGGTTATTATAATTTGTTTATTTAATAGTTTCTTTAAATTATCGGAATTATACGAGAGTCACATATCTGCAAATAAAAATTATACGCTGAACACGCATTGCATATATGTAGCAACGAAGGATCACCTGTAAAAACACTAGTAGAAGTAGAAACACAACTAGAATATGCATAGAGTTGTAAGTAGCAGAAAAATGGATAAGCTTCTGACTTTTTGTGTTTCTTTTTTTTCAGCATAAATATATATGAATAGGATTTGCTGATGGACGGACTGGATTGCATGTTGGGATTGGGAAGGGACGGTGGTGATCAAGAGGATAGAAAACACAAAACACAAATCCTGGTGATGCTTTTTGATTGGCCAAAAATCCTTTTTTTTTTCTTCTCTCTCTTTCTGTATCTAGAATCCGACAACGACACAACCATAGCCAAAAATCCCTTTTTTCTTTCTTTCTCCTCAGGCGCTATTTCACTCACTGATTCGTGAACTTAGTTTTGTTTTGCAAGAATACTGATTTATTCTGAAAAAGGTTCGTTGGAATTTTGATGATTTCTACCATTTCTGGTTTTTGTAATTATGATTTAGTTCTCTCTTTTATTTAGAAACTGAAAGGCTTTGCTATTAATACTGATAGTGTGATACCAATACGTGGATTTGTTTGTTTTGTGATTGGTAGGTTGGAGCGGCCATTATGTATCAAAGAGAAGGTACCATTTCCTAATCCCGATGGACAACGGGTGGGATAAACCCTTAATTGAAGGTGCTCTTAATAGTCAAAGTCATCTCTTGCATGGGGTTGTTCTCAGTGGGAGAGATATCATGGATCTCTAGGACAGGATCTGCATCAATCTTGGAGCAAGGTAAGTGTTGTAATATAGTAACTAGTAAGAAAATAATTAACTCATTTATTAGTTTCATTTCTGGAATTCAATATTTATTTGGAATTCAATATTTTCTTTGTATGGCAGGAAAATTACAGCGGAAGATGCCTCAAGGAAGAGGTCTATGGATCTTCGGTTACTTCATGGAGTTGCTTATGGGCACTCTTGGTGTGGTCGGTGGGGCTATAAATTTTGCCGTGGAAGGTTCGGTGTGACTGAGTAAAATTACTATGAAGCAATTGATGCTCTTGGTACTTTGGAGCTTGAAAAGATTGTAAAAGATTTCAGCAAGTCAAAGTGCCACAAAAAAATCAAACAAATGATTCGCTACTATAGAGATATGAGTGAAGCTCAGATTATCACAATCAGAGATCTTCTCAGGTTTATGCTTACTGTCAGGTCTTGTGCTCCCATTTCTAAGATAGCAGAAATTTCTGCTGCTGCTGCTCCACCCATGAAGGAAAAATCTGCTAGGTATAAGAAGTTCAGCTGTGCAGTGACTTCTATGGATAGCAGGTGGCCAACAAGGAGACTAGAGTTTGCAGCTCAAGTGATTGTTGATGCACTTAAAGAGAACAAGGCTGCCAAATCAGGTTCTTGTGGGATGACAAGACAAGATGTGAGAGATGCAGCTCGGCTCCATATTGGTGATACAGGCTTACTGGATTACGTGTTGAAATCACTTAACAATGTGATTGTTGGAAATTTTGTTGTTCTTCGCAAGGTGAATCCATCAACTCGGATCCTGGAATATACTATTGATGAGCTTGGCAAGGGGTTCAAAGCCCCTGAACTGGAGGCTGGGGTAGTGGCTGTTGCAGATAGCCATCCAGATCTACGTGGTTATTTCTCTGTCAGTGTAGAATTGGTTCTGACAAGTCCAGTACCCAATATAATGTTAACCAACAAGAAGAGATTCACAAGAGTGGAATGATGGATATGCAAGTGGAGGAGAACGTATAAGTTCTAACTATACAATAAAATAAATCTGGTATTGTATGGGAGACACACTATAATGACAATCTGAACAATTCTTTTAGATGTTAAAGTAAAATTTGTTTTCATGGTAATTGATGTTCTTGCAATCTCTTCGGGGGCATATATAACACATGATAATAATAACTTCTCCAACATGGCTTGTCCTGAATTCTTGTACTTTTTGCCTCATTTTGAATAATTTTCTGCATAAGACCATTACCATATTATAACCAACAACAGAGGCTAAAGACAATGAAATACACAAACTGCGAAGTTAAAATTCACTTGTTTTTTCCACTGCACATTTTCAAAGCTTAACAAGCTCGTTGCTATTAGAAATTTAAAGGACACTTTGATTTTGGTTAAAAGAAGAATAGATTTGCATCTCACTATATAGTGGCCACTAACCAAACCTAAAGCAAAATTGGATAAATTTCTAAATAAAAATTAAAAAAATATGGCTTAATTTCCATGCAGATCATTATCATCTCATTCATACTAGGTTTGGGAATCATTGGTATTAATGTGTATTACCTCAATATTGCCTTCGTGGATTGGCTCATTCATAGTAGTCTACCGAAGGTGGCAAGTGTGTTTATTGGAATCATAGTGTTTCCTCTAATGGCAATTTATATCATCTAAGTTATCTACCTAACTTTCATAAAATACATTGTTAAACATCTATCTAACTCAGCAGTTTGGTTCTAATGGAGCCAGAGAAAACACATTTTTTTGTCATAGGGATGATAATATTGTATTATTTTGTATTTAAATTCTTATTTAATATACTTCATATTTTTAAGAATGAGTATCTCCAGCTCAAGACATTAATGAACATAAAAATAATTTATTACAACTTTTATAATTTATAATATAGAATAATAAATTAAATTTATATAACAGATAGACGTTTCTGGTTAGAAGTTACTCATTAGATAGAGAAATGTAAAAACTAAAAAGAAAGATAATGATCAGAGAGAGATGCTTCTTTGGAGTTTCGATTGACTGCCTATTTAGTTTTTTTCTATATCTCTCTCACCCTTGTTTTGTTCCTAGTTTCTTAACAGTGTAATTAAGAGAATTTAAATCAGTGACTACTAGAATCAATTCGAACCAAAAATAATATTGCCAATCAACTAAAATGTATGACAAAAAATATATTAAACAAGATTCTGAATGCAAGGAATTAATGAGGAAACTCATATTGCCCATTCACTTCATGCATTCCCACAAGATTTTGTGGACATTCAGTCTGAGTTGAAAGGGCTACCTTGTGGCGATATTGTTATGGTTCCACTGCAAGCAACAGAAGACACTATATAACAAAATGCACAAACTGATCAACATATTCGACTCAATTGAACCACAACAAGTACTACAATAACAAATAAACAAGCAAACCAGATCAGTTATCCCCACAAATCCCAATGTAAGCATATTTTCCTCACATACCTCATTACTATTACCTAATAGATCCACCATGCATGATGCCAATACCCCCCATTTGCAAAATTCCCAAGTTCAGCCAATTCAAGTATTCTAATTCAAATTTTCAAAACCGACAGCTGTATAATAACAAGCAAAAGCACAGACTCAACAACTCCATTCACTGTAACTCACAAAAAATTTAAAAACAAAAAATCGTATCATTACAAAAAGCATACCAAACGATCAATGCTAAAAACACAGAACACTGCCCGAACTGAGAATGCCGTGCTATCAGAAAAAAGAAATGCCACCTGCTATCCATAGAAGCCACTGCACAGCTGAACTTCTTATACCTAGCATATTTTTCCTTCATGGGAGGAGCAGCAGAAGAAATGACTGTCATCTTAGAAACAGGAGCACGAGACCTGACAGTAAGCATAAACCTGAGAAGATCTCTGATTGTGATAATCTGAGCTTCACTCATATCTCTGTAGCAGCAAATCATTTGTTTGATTTCTTTATGGCACTTTGTCTTGCTGAAATCTTTTACAATCTTTTCAAGCTCCAAAGTACCAAGAGCCTCGATTGCTTCATAGAAATGTTGCTTAGTTAGACCAACGCTTCCACAGCAAAATCTATAGCCCCACCGACCAAACCAAGAGTGCCCATAAGCAACTCCATGAAGTAACCGAAGATCCATAGACCTCTTTCCTTGAGGCATCTTCCACTGCAATTTTCCTGCCGTAAGAAGAAAATAGCCAAATAAATATTGAATTCCAGAAATGAAACTAATAAATGAGTTAATAATTTTCTTACTATATCACAACACTCACCTTGCTCTAAGATTGATGCAGATCCTGTCCCAGAGATCCATGATCTCTCTCCCACTGAGAACTTTAGAACCCCCTTCTATGCCATTAATACAAAGTAAATGGCCGTATCCATTGCAGTGAATAACCCCATGCAAGAGATGAGTCTGACTATCAAGAGCACCTTCACTTAAGAATTTATGCCACTCGTCGTCCATCGGGATTATGAAATGGTACCTTCTCTTTGATACATAATGGCCGCTCCAACCTACCAATCATAAACCAAACAAATCCACATATTAGTATCACACTATCAGTATCAATAGCAACCCTTTCAGTTTCTAATTAAAAGAGAGAACTAAATCACAACTACAAAAACCAGAAGTGGTAGAAATCAACAAAATTCCAACGAACCCTTTTCAGAATAAATCAATATTCTTGCAAAACAAAACTAAATTCACGAATCACTAGCTAAATCTTAAAAAAAAAAATCCAAAATTGGCGACAACCAGAGAGAGACCTATTCAGATCAGAGAAAGGCCCTATTTCAGAGATATTGATCACACTATTTCATAATTACAACCTACTCACACTATCAACTTCATTATCAAAAGAAAGACCCTATTCAAGACTCGAACAAATTAAAGATGCATGCCCAATTCAGAAAAAAAAAATCAAAAAAATCAAAGTTCTTGCAAAATCGAACCGACCCAGTTCAAGAATCATCAACCAAACGAATCCCAAGAGGTAAAGATTGGAAATTGTAAACGTACCTGCACAGCGGCAATGATCGCAGAAGGGATTGGAAGACCGATTTCGCGGTTGAGAAGGGTTGCCAGAGACAGTGTAACCTTGGAGTTGTCCCGCTTCTTGAAGAAATAAGCGAACGTTGTCGCGAAAGGTACCGGAAGGTGAGATGGGGCAACCATGGTCGGCGAAATTGTGGAATCTGAAGATCTTGGGGCATCGTTTTCTCTTCCTACAGATGAGAGAGGAAGACATGTTGAGCGAGAGAGAGTGAGTGAGTTTAATAGAAGAAATGAGTGTGAGCGAGAGTGAGTTTAACAGAAGAAATATTTGATAAATAAAATACTTATTTATAAATTTATATATTATTATAATCATTCAATTTTTTTAAATGTATCAAAAATGATTATTTATCATTTTTTCTAAATAATATTTATGTTTATATGATATTTCCTTAATAATATAGAGTTTTTTAATTATAAACCCGGGGAAGGATATTGTAACAACCAAGTTTTTGTTACTACCATGTTACTACCAGTCAATCTCACCGTTAGATCGCTTATGTTGATCTAACGGTTATATTTATTTCCATCTTTGTATGGTCATGATTCCCCAAATTTAAAGTAAAAACATTAAATATGGGAAATCATGACCATACAAAAGTGAAAATAAATATAAAATATTAAATTTGGGGAATCATGACCATACAAAGATGAAAATAAATATAACCGTTGGATCAACATAAACGATCTAACGGTGAGATTGACTGGTAGTAACATGGTAGTAACAAAAACTTGGTTGTTACAATATCCTTCCCCTATAAACCCTTCATCTTAATTTTAATTAGAATTATAAAATTAACGCTTATATAAATTATTTTACCAAAATGTTTATTTATAGCTTAAGCTTTCGATAACTTTTAAGCTAAAAAAATATATATATAACCGCCGGCAAACAAGTTAATTGAGGTTGTTGTTTATTTCATGTTATTACTAGTTATTTACCCGTTGTCGACCGAATCTTGTCGCATCCTTATAAATGAATTGATGTTTAATAAAAATTATTAACTTATTTAACTATAGGTACGGGAATTGTTATCACATAAACAATCAGCCAAAATATTACACATATATAAGATGTTCGACAAAATATGAAATGACTACTTAAAAATTATCAGTTTCAATTATGTAGTATAACAAAATATTAAAAATCAGAAAATTTCGTTGGACAAAATAACTCACTTTGGTTGGTCATCACTCCAATGTTTTT
This sequence comes from Gastrolobium villosum, assembly GCA_032173675.1. Taxonomy (NCBI): domain Eukaryota; kingdom Viridiplantae; phylum Streptophyta; class Magnoliopsida; order Fabales; family Fabaceae; genus Gastrolobium; species Gastrolobium villosum. The sequence continues at coordinate 7,478 of JAVKPL010012166.1, read as the reverse complement.
GACAGTTGTTACAAAACAATCTGTGAAAATCTTCACAAACATAATAGAGGCATTTCTTACAGGATTTGTACCACCAATTGAATTTACTCCCAATTGCTTTGATGGTTCCGTAAGCAACGCACCTCATAATTTGAAAAAAGAAAAAAAAATATAACATTAACGACATTTAAAACTATATAAAAATAATTGAAAAATATAGCATAACTTTATCCCAATCATAACTAAAAAAATCAGAAGGACATGCACAAAATTAAAAAAAAATAAAAAGATTTTTTCATTATAAATGCATTCAAGTTTGTGAAGTGCAAAAAGAAATCAAATCAATTACATTCTTTATAGACAATGTTATAGGTACTATTTGCAACATAACCATTATCATCAAATATAAGAATCTTCAATCCTTGTTTGCTCTTTACTCTTGATAGCGCCACATATAATTGTCCATGAGTAAAAACAGGTCTAGGAAGATAAATTCCAACATGAGAAAGCGATTGTCCTTGACTCTTGTTGATAGTCATTGCAAATGAAACCATCAAAGGAAATTGTCTTCTTTGGAAATTTATAGGAAACGTATGAGAAGATGGGCTGACAGTGAGCCTAGGGATTAAGACAGTTTCTCCTATATTGCTTCCTGTAAGAACAGTTTCCTCAACAACATGGTTTCCTAATCTAGAAATAAGCAGTCTTGTGCCGTTACATAACCCCTTTGATTGATCAATGTTTCTCAAAAGCATAACCGACACATTAAACTTTAAAGTTAATTTATGATCAGGAAGTCCGGAACATGAGAAGGTATTTAAAATCTCAGGAGAGAATTCAACATCCTCTAGCTCAGAATTTCCATCTTGTTTCAAAACACTATCTGAACTCAAATATGTTCGTTCTTCACCCGGAATAAAACTCATAAGCCGCTCGTTTATGATAGTAACATCTGCCAATTTAGGAGTCAAAATGACACGTTCTTTTAAAAAAGCAGGATAAAAAATATGATTCAACATATTCGTATACACAAAATCAACCAAATCTGAAAGTGGATCTTCAGATTCTTTGATCAATAGTGCATCTGGAATTGTTAAAATAGATTCCCGTCCACATCATCTCAAAGATCACCATCTCCTATTTTAAGAAGTATAACACCTCGTAAATTCAAATGTGAATTTATATGATATAATGTGGGTTAAAAGGAAAGGATTAGTGAAAATCCTGAAATTGGGGTCAAAATGTGTACCAAGGGCAAAATGGTAATTTGCCAGAAACGTTAACCGAGGCATGAAAAATGGAGTAGAAGAACTCAAATGATAAAAATAATGCCGAAAATGGATTCAGGACGAAAAATTGAGTGAATAGGCAAGTTTTGAAAATTTTGATGAATAGTGATTTTTCCAGTGTAAAAATACTGCGGTATAATTGTCCCGATAGGAGTGAAATTTTTATTAGTATTTTGAAGAAATAAATATATATCATGAATCAGAAAAATATGTAGATTGTGAATTTGTGATTGGAATTAGGTGAGGGATTAAAGTTAAACCGCGTGTGGGACCCGCTCCCACCAAACCACTTAAGTTTTCTCCTTTTTCTTTCCCTCCCACACCACTTTCCCCCTCTCTCTCTCTTTTCTTTTCTTCTTCTTCCTCCCTCTTCAGCGTGCGCACCATTGAAGCAAAGGGCAAGAAACTTTCTTGCCCATTTCCACACAATCTATCCATCAAATCAATAAAGTTCCAACACCAAAGTTGTTTGTAGTGAGGTTGTGAGTATATTACCCTTCTTGAGAGAGTCATGAAAGTGAGTGTATAATGAGATCATTTTTCCACCCCCATTATGCGAATTTGTGGAGTTTTGGGGCCATTGGTGGTGCTTTGGCTTGGGAGGAGGCTTGATTATCACTCATAGGAACATTTGCAAGCTATTGGTGGTAAGAATTCTTGATTTCCTTTGGGTTTCATGAAAATATAAAAATGAGTTTTTTGTTGAAGTTGTGAGGGATGATTTGTGTAGTAAGAGAGCTCAAATGGAAAATGTGCATTAGATGATTATGTCTTAGAATGATGTATTTGAGCTAGAAATGCAATAAAATTTATTAGTGAAAAATGCTCATAACATAGGATTTTTGCATGATGCCTAAGATTTTTGAAAATTGAATTGTGAAAGAAGTGGATTGATAAGTAATGGTATGATGTTCTAATATGATTATATGATGATTATGAGTGTTGAATTGGATTGAATACCCCTAGATTGATGGGCATGAGTAATTCGTCCTATTGAGGTAATGGTGTTGTTGATCGTATAGGTTGCCTCTCTTGGACGCTATGGAAGTGGATTAAGCTTGGAGCTTACGTATGGAGCATTGGCTCAGAGTTGAGATAAACATTTGGAACTTGGGTTTAGTCCCTTGTGTGCTCCACCACACCTAGTGGAAGGTTATGGTTGGATTTTGTGTCATTGGACATTGTATGATTATGTGTTTTCATGCATTATTGCTTGATTGTGTGACATGCTTGAAGCATGTTGTGTGTAAATTATTTGATCTCTGGCCAGTAGATGTGTGTTGGTTTGGACTTCCGCTGGATAATTCCATTGGGGATTCCAGTCGGGTTTTGCCGTGGGACCGACTCTGGGAGCGGTACCAGGATGATCCAATGGACTTCCACTGGATATTCCGCTGGGGATTCCGGTAGGGTTTTGCCGTGGGACCGACTCTGGGAGCAGTACCAGGATGATCCAAATGTGGGACTTCCGCTAGATAGGGCTCATGAGGAGTTCCAGTTGGGTTTTGCCATGGAGTCGTCTCAACCATGGGAGAGGCACCAGGAAGATTCCGGGAGTTATACGATGGGGTCCTTGAACGTAATCCAGCTGTGGATGTTCTTGGATTGTGCCCAGTTGTTGTGATATTGTATGTCTTGCATTTCATACTTTGTATATGTTACACATTGAGTGAGCCATGGGGTGGAGTGATCCTCTAGTACCCTTGGTTTACTGAGATATATTTGTATATCTCACCCCGCGTTTGGGGGACATCATTTCAGGTTAGGTTGAGCCTGGAAGAGTGGAGCATGAGGTGCATATGGAGGGCATCGCATGTTAGAGGATTCAGTTGGATACACTTAGCATAGGAAATTATGTTTTGAATTGAGGCCATGAACTTGTGCATGTTGAAAATGCCATGCATTTGTATATGTATAACTAAACTTTGATGTATATGTGTATTCTGTGTGAGCATGAGATCTACCCATAGCCACCTATGATGTATTGGAAGTATGTAAATGTAATGTAAAGGGCTCTAAGCCTAATTTATGAATTGATTAATTGTATGGTTAATAAGAGCATGAAATAGAACCTTGGTGATAGAAACGTAATGAATATTGTGTATGTAACTGGACTATGGTGGGTTGTAAGTGCCCCAAGGTGTTGTTGGTCCTTGTGTGTGCCACCCACGTGATTTTATATAACTATATGTGTTTTTAGGTTGCATTGGCAAATTGGGGATTGTTGTAAAAACAAAGGGAACTCTGGCCAATTTTCGGGGAATTGGCATGATTTTAGCAAATTTTGGGAGAACGTATCTCCCTCCACTGTGGTCCAATAGGGTTGGGCCTTACACCATTTTGAAGGTGGAGTTACCCTCTATGTTGTGTCAAAATTTGAGGTTAATCGGAGTTAGAAATTGAGCGGTAGATGGTCAGGAACTCAGCCCCTGGTGTGGCTCCAGCACAAGTGCAGGAGGCTGAATTGCCCTGTTTGGGCGCTAAAACGCCCAAGGTGAGCGTTTTAGCGCCTAGCACTTAGTGGAACTCTCTGTTGTTGGGCGCTAAAACGCCCAAGGTGAACGTTTTAGCGCCCGGTTACACTTCGTCGACCAAAATTCTCTGTTGCTCGGCGCTAAAATGCCCAAGTTGGACATTTTAGCGCCCTGCCGCACCTGTGAAGCTCAAATTCTCTGCCTTTGGGCGCTTTAGCGCCCATTGTGAGCATTTTAGCGCCCGGTACTGCGTTTTAGCGCCCAGTACCGCGTTTTAGCGCGCACTGCCTGTTTTCAGCATAAATTTATGTTGAGTAAATTTAGCATAACTTGAGCTACAGAGCTCCAAATTGGGCGCGGTTTGAACCCACTCGTAGCTAACAAAGAAATATATATCATACTAAGAAATGAGAAGCATTTGATAGGTTTAAAATTTTTTGGAGTAGATAAAATGGTTAAGACATTTAGTGATAAAGATGGAAAGAACGAGTTTTAGCCTTGTTGGTTTATGGGAACCATTTGGCAACCTCTAAACAAAGAGTGTATGGTATTAGGCTTTGGTTTTAATCATTCCGCATAGAGTGTTGGGTTATGATCATAGTTGTTTTATTGGAGAAAATGATATTAAAAAGGAAAAAAAGTTTACCCGTATTTTATAAATGAACCGCTGTGATTGTAACTGCGCTTAATATCATATTTGGTGATAACACACCGGTTAACAACGTGGAGTTACATTTATGGTATCAGAGCAGTTTCTTAGGGAACTCTGAATGTCGTATGATTGTGGTGAGTGCTGTATAGTTTTACGTAGACTCTTATTGAGTACTGCACATGTGATTCCTTAGTTTGGGCCTGATCAACCCATTTCTTCGTGTTATATGTGTGGTCAGTATAAGATGCCTTCATGACAACCCTGGGGCACCAATGCCAGTCCTTAGACTGTGGTTGTGGGTGCAGTGTTGACTGCTCCACGGACAGATATTTTAGTAAGTTAATTTGATGTAATTAAGGACTTAGTAAGAATGAACTGAGATGGTATGTTTAACCATTTTGGGTAGAATGTTACCATAGTTGAATGTGTGATCTTATGGTTAGTAAGTATGACTGAATTGAGTTGATATTGTGATGATGATATTGGTAAGTCTTCCCTAAATGTATGGGGAGTTAGAACAATTGAGTATATGTGAAATTAGTGATATAACCTTGAAATGGTGGGGGATTTAGAACCCCGATGAATTCGAATTTTTTTTGAATATGAGTGCTTATATATAAGCTTGGATACCTCAGGGTTAAATAAGAAGGTTATAAGACCCCGAGAAGGGCATACACTTGGATGAATTAAGATGTTTGGATGTATAAATAAAATGAATCTTCAAATTTTGAATTGAGGAATGTGAAGACCCTAAAATAACTATGAAATTGAGGTGTTAGGTACTTCAATGTTGAAAAGTGGGACTGTAGTCCGTGATGGTTTAATATTGGTTGAACTTGAGAGAGAGTATAATGATGTATAGAAAGTATAATGTAAGAAGTTGAGGAAATTGCCATGGATAGCATGAGAAAATTTTATTGAGTGTGTGAGGGTCCATAATATAATGATGGTTGGACTTGACAAATATGATATGAGAAATATAACCGAATTTGGTGTAGTAATGGTATTAATATGCTTCCATAATGTTGTTTAGTATTGAAATGTTTATGATGTGACTTGTTTACACGTGTGCAATGATGCATAGGACCTCAATTGAGAATGGCCCCTTGTAGAGGTTCAGGTAGGAGATATGTAACTTGGAAATTCCAAGGGTGTATGTTGTGTTTGAAACGACTTAATTGCTAGGGGGTATTTGGAATAGACTATAATAATACAAAATGTTCATGAGGGTTATATATATATATATATATATATATATATATATATATATATATATATATATATATATTGTGATAAAAGATGGATGATGATCCTATGATGGCTTAAGTGCCAGTATATATATAACTATGTGCTTGTGAAGGCCGGGGTGCCTATATATATATATATATGCGTTGTAATGAATTAGTGAATTCTTTGGTAAAATAACAATGATGTAAGTGAAATCCCCTATGATGGGAAATGTTTGAAGAGATTGTCTCTTTGGAGTGTCATTGGACGCTCAGTTTGGTATGGGATTCATGATGGAGTCCCGGTGTGCAAGTTATACCTTATCACACATGTTGGTAATGAAGTGATAATTCAGATTATCCTGGGTTTCCCTTGTGGATTAAGTCCTAAGAGGTGTTGCTCTTGAAAGTCCCAAGCGAGCACCGCTCAAAGTTGAGGTGTATCTGGTGGTCCTGATGCGCTGAATGCATGGACTAGTAAGTGAGGGCACTCTTGTGTCATAGTGAAATGTTGAGAGAAAAGTGATGTTGTTCTAATGAAGTGGATCTTCTACCGTGTTGAGCATAGTTGCTATGAACCATGTCAGGCAATGGATTATAATTATACCAAGGATGGGTACTAGTAAGAGTTGAAAATATGTGCCGAAGTATGAGAAAGATGTTGGAATCATGTGAGGATGATTATGTTATGGAAGTCATAGTGTTCGAGGAAAGAATCATATCTAGGAAGTCATAGTGTGTTGTGCATAAGTAAAATATAACTAGTATACATTATGTGTCTATACAAAACTTTTTTGCCGTTATATACGGATGTGATGTGAATGTGTTTATCTCTGTGTGGCTTATATGCCCGGAGTGGCTATCTCCGTATGGATTATGCTCCCGGAGATTATTATTATCTTGTATAAGTAATGTGATGTGAGGTAGTACCTCGTGTTAGCGGGACTGTTAGTACAGCCAATGGCATGTTACCTCTTCTTGCGTGAATTATAAGGACAGATTCTCTTATCGGTGGGTCATTGCACCTGGGGCCCTTAGGACAGCAAGAGCTCGAGGGGTTAAACATAAGGATGTTTTTACCCATTGCATTAGAGGATTGTATCTTGTGAGGAACGCAAGAGGTGAATTTGGATAACTTAAGTGGACAGTAATATGTCAAATAAGATGAAATATGTGAGGTGCCATGAGATGGTAATTGAGTTATGATTTTGAGCAGTCGGAGATGTGTATGTGCGTATACCAAGTGTGGTGGTATGGATTTGGGTTTTACGAAAATTATGAAGTGAATCGTGGGAGTCTCACCCTATGTGAAGGGAATAGAAAATTGATTAGTACTGATGGATTGAGTCAAGGTCTTCTGGGAAGGCTTGTGATGGCTAGATGTTAAGCTAAGATGGTGGCCAATGGCTTTTCATAAGTGATTAATTGTGATGGAGCCAAGTAAGAAGGTGTGATACTAGCTGTTAAATAGAATGGCATTTGGTGAAATAAAAGGTTGATATCTCTGCCCTGTGGTAGAGTTACTGATGGAGTAGTATATATGCAAATTATAGTGAGAGATGTGTTGGAAATACACAATGTTGATGTTGTTCTTGGCTAGGTACCAAGATATATGATTGGGTGTGCTAGCAGTACTTTGAATAGCCCGAGGTACTTGTATACCAGCCGATATGGAATTATGAAAGTGATGACAATGATGGATTTAGTTCCATATGACATGATAGGTAAATTTCGAAAATCCCTATATGATGGGATAAGCATGAGAGAGGTATGATATGGTACCATAGAATGATACGTACTGGTTGAATGAAATGATGATGAAGGTGGGGTGTAAAGAATGAAACACATGTGAAATTGA
>JAVKPL010012165.1:0-57902 GCA_032173675.1 Gastrolobium villosum | reverse complement strand
AGCACTTGGTTCGGTTGGTCCTTGCTCAGTTTTCTTAAACACTATTTCATGGCTTCTTCTCCAAGTTTTGAGCTTTGAGGCCATTTCTTTCACCATTTCTTCCCTAAACACTTGTGGTGAGTGAGAGTGAGCATTGGGAAGGTGTTGGTGGCCTTGCTTATGAGTGTTGGGGTTGCTAAAGGGGCTGAGTTGGTGGCTTGTAGTGTTGAGGCCTTCTTCTTGGCTTGTGAGCTTCAAAGTGTCAACCTTTGTGTAGAAAAGACCCACCTTGTTGTGCATTTTCGTGCACCCTTGCAAGTCTGAACCTTGGAGTTGGTTGTGAGCTCCAAGAGCACCTCCACTTTCTGTTTCAAGCCTTTGGTGAGTTGTACCAACCTTGATCATGTGTTTTAATGGGTTAAAGGTGTCATCTTTGCATGTAAATGGGTTAAGTAAGTAACCAACTGATATGTTAACCTAAGAGGGTATAAAAATGCATGATTTAACGTGTTGAAGTGTTAAAAATGGAACCTTGGAAGGATATCTTCGCGAAATACAGAAACTGCATTCTGTCGCGAAATATCCGGATATTTCGAGTGAGATATCCGGATATTGGATATCCTGATATTTCGAGTGAGATATCCGAATATTGGATGTCCTGATATTTCGAGTGAGATATCCGGATATTGGATATCCTGATATTTTGAGGGAGATATCCGGATATTTGATATCCTGATATTTTGAGGGAGATATCCGGATATTGGATATCCTCATATTTCGAGCGAGATATCCGGATATTGGATATCCTGATATTTTGAGGGAGATATCTGGATATTGGTTATCCTCATATCTCGAGCGCGATATCCTGATATTTCGAGTGAGATATCCGGATATTGGATATCCTGATATTTCGAGTGCGATATCCTGATATGGGATATCCTGATATTTCAGTGAGATATCCGGATATTTGATATCCTGATATTTTGTGAGATATCCTGATATGGGATATCCTGATATTTCCAGTGAGATATCCGGATATTCTGGGATTTCGAAGAACAGTAGCTTTATTGTGCATACAGTAAGCAATTGGGGGGGTTTGTGGACCCTAGATTAAGGAAGTTGGACTTCTATAATTAATGAACTAAGTCAGAATCAAGTGATTAAGGGCTTATGGCTTTGCATGGAACCTTAAGACGTAAAACGTAAAGGAAAGGCGTTTTCTTTAAGTTGTATGCTTGAGATGCATAATTATTGATATAGTATTGGTCCATAAAAGATTGTGATTCTGCTGTGTTTGGACTGTGAGCTTGTGGACTCTTGGTTTTGGGTGTTAGCTTGCAAGGTAAGCTTTCGTGTCCTCGGTTTAGCCATGTTGTGGTTCCACCATGTTCCATGGGGATATGGTATATGCATGTTGTATTACATGCTTTTGAACATATGAAATGTTGATTGAACTTTACATGTAATGGCTTTTAATATGCATGTGTTGTTCCATCTTGACGGTAAGCCTGAGTATGTGGCGTCATACAATACGGTGATCCGGGGTGGATGCAAGTGGCGTCTTGCACTATATGTAGGATATAGACGTATTCATGCATTTCTCTGGCCAGTAGAATAGTATTGACACACATGGCATGATTATCTGTTGCATTGCATTGTTTTAGAACTGATGATGATGAACTACTTTTAAACTTATATTGCACATGTAAGTGAGCTTGGGGTGGAAGATCCTTGAGGACCCCTTGTCTTACTGAGATTTCTTGTTCAGAGATCTCACCCCACGTTTGGGAATGCTTATTTCAGGTTCAGGTAGTATGGGGGCTGATGTTTCTGGTGGCAAGAGGCCAGAGCATGATTGATGATTATTGTATGACTGCCTTGATGATAGCATGACTGGATTAGATGTTGTTTATGTTTTCTGCACATTTATCTTTATGTTGTTGATGCTGAGACTGATGTTGGGCTTTGTTGCCTTATTTGTGTGAGCATGGGGTTTGTCCATGTCACTTTATGTTAGCACTTTGAGCTGAGTTGTATAAACTGATAGGTTGGTCCGGTCTACATGTTGTAGTTCCGTGACTAGAGACTTATACTTATGTTATTTATTTAATAAGGTATTTCAGTTAGCTGTTTTATTGCAATTACATACAGAAAATGTTTTTATTAACTATTAATAAGCAAGTTGGTAATGATAATGGCATCATAATTGAAAAGAAAAAGATATTCCGCATTTTTAATTAAGCGTAGCTTAATACGATAGTATGATAACATTACCGGATATATACGGGGTGTTACATACGCATTCCTTTGTGGCAACCCCGATTGCTTTGGGGCTTGAGCTGCCCATGTCTGTGCTTTCTCCACCGCTGCGGGTGACTACCGCCACCGGAGAGATTTGTGATTCTACCACTGTTCACCGCGATGTAGCATTTCAGTGGAATGGCCGTGAGTTCTCGGTAGATCTGATTGGGTTGCCGATGGCCAACTTGGAAATTATTCTGGGCATGGATTGGTTGTCTAGAAACTGTGCACTGATCGATTGCTGTGCAAAGCGCGTGGTGATGTCTCCGTGTGATTCCACAGCTAGTTCCTCGCCTTATATTTCAGTGCTGCAGGCTAGGAGGGCCTTGAGAGCAGGGGCATTCAGATATGTCATGTTAGGAGGTTTGGTGAGTGGGACACAGGAGGATATCACTAGTATTCCTGTGGTGGGGGGAGTTCCTTGAGGTGTTTCCTGAGGAGATTCCTGAGTTTCCGCCACAGCGGGAGATAGAGTTCTCCATTGACTTGTTGCCTGGTATGGGGCCGATTTCTTTAGCTCCATATCGGATGTCGCCACCGGAGTTGGCTGAGCTGAAGAAGCATATTGAGGATCTTTCTGTGAAAGATTTCATCCGGCCGAGCGTGTCTCCTTGGGGAGCACCGGTCATCTTTGTGAAGAAGAAGGACGGGACAATGCGATTGTGCACCGATTACCGGCAGTTGAACAAGGTGACGATCAAGAACAAGTATCCCCTTCCTCGGATTGATGATCTGTTGGATCAGCTCAGGGGCGCTTGTGTGTATTCTAAGATTGATCTCCGGTCCGGATACCATCAGATTCGGGTGAAGCCGGAGGATGTCCCAAAGACCGCGTTTCGTTCGAGATACGGTCACTTTGAGTATTTGGTGATTCCTTTTGGACTCACAAATGCGCCGGCAGTGTTCATGGATTACATGAACAGGATTTTCCAGCCGTTTCTGGATCAGTTTGTGATAGTCTTCATTGATGACATTTTGATTTACTCCAAGTCTGAGGAGGAGCATGCGAAGCATCTGAGGATTGTTCTGCAAGTTTTGAAGGAGAAAAAGCTTTATGCTAAGCCTTCTAAGTGTGAGTTTTGGCTCAAATTAGTCAAGTTTCTGGGGCATGTGATTTCAGCTGACGGAGTTGCAGTGGATCCCAACAAGATTGAGGTTGTGCTGGATTGGGAGAGGCCCAAGACAGTTACGGAAGTGAGGAGTTTCCTGGGTTTGGCAGGTTACTGTCGGAGGTTCATCAAGGGTTTCTCTACGATGGTTCTCCCTTTGACTCGTCTTACTCGGAAGGAGACTCCATTTGTGTGGACTCACGAGTGTGAGGAGTGCTTTCAGGAGTTGAAGGAGAGATTGACTACTTCTTCAGTGTTGGTCCTTCCTAATCCTGAGGAGCAGTTTGAACTTTACTGTGAGGCTTCTTGTAAGGGGCTGGGCTGTGTGTTGATGCAGTCTGGTAGAGCAGTTGCTTTTGCTTCGAGGCAGTTGAAACCTGTAACAGCCCGTGTTAACCCGGATTGTTAACACACTATCGTATTAAGCCACGCATAATTAAAATGCGGAATAACTTTTTCTTTAATTCAATTATGACGTCATTAACTTAACCAACTTGATTACTTAATCATTTATCATAAAAATACTGCCTGTATGTAAATTGCAAGACAACTAACTGAATACCTCGTACATAAATATAAGGTGAGTATCTAAAGCCACAGGCCTACACAAGTAGCCTGGGTCAAAATCCTGATACTTTAATTACAACATTAAATTCAAAGACAAAAGTCAAACCATGTGGCATGGACAAACCCCATGCTCACCAAATAAGGCAACAATGCCCAATAACAGTCATAACATAAACTCAGCAGAAAACATAAACAACAGTCGGAAAACATAACAGCAGTCAGCATATCATCAATCAGCTCAGCTCTGGCCTCCTGCCACCTGAGCCCTCAACATTACCTGATCCTGAAATAAGCGTCCCCAAACGTGGGGTGAGATCTCTAACAAGAAATCTCAGTAAGACAAGGGGTCCTCAAGGAGTCTCCACCCCAAGCTCACTTACATGTGTAATATAAGTTCTAAAAACAGTATTACAGTATAAGTTCTAAAATCATGCGATGCAGCAATTAATCATGTCATGTGTGCTTTCAAATCTACTGGCCAGAGAAATGTAGGAATACGTCTATGCCTACATGAGTACATGGATACTACCTGCACCTCACCCACATGCTTCTCCATCTTGTATGTACTACATACTCAGGATTGCCGTCTAGGTGGACACCACATGCATATCATAATAGCTCATTACATATAAACAGCTCAACAGCATTTCAAAATATTCAAAGCATGTAACACAGCATGCATAAACCCATCCCCATGGGACATGGTGGAACATCAAAATGGCTAAACCGAGGACACGAAAGCTTACCTTGCAAGCTAGCTATCCAAGCCAAGAGTCCAACCACTCACTAGTCCACAAACAGCAGTGTCACAATCTGATATGGACCATTAACAAGTCAATATTAATGCACAACATGCACACAACTTAAAGACTACGCCTTTCCTTTACGTTTTACGTCTTAAGGCTTCCAACAAAGCCATAAGCCCTTAATCATGTGATTCAGACTTAGTCCATTAGTTATAGAAGTCCAACTTCCGTAAACTAGGGTCCACACACACCCCATAGCTTACTGTTCATACAGTGAAGCTACTGTCTGCGCAGAACCCAGGATATCCGGATATCAGAAGGGGCATATCCGGATATCACACTGGACATATCTGGATATGTCATATCCGGATACCCAGATCCCATATCCGGATATCAATATCCGGATACTATATCCGGATACTGATATCCGGATATCTGTTCGACAAATATCCGGATATCTCACGACAGAATGCAGTTTCTGCATTTCGTGAGTATCCATCCCAAAGATCCCACTTTTAACACATGTACACGTTAAAGCATGCATCTTTAAGCATATACAAGTTCATTTAGGTGTTGGTTACTTCATTTTAACTTTTTACATGTCAAGACACCAACTTTAAGCAAAATAAACTCATGATCATGGTGAGGTAACTTACCAAAGTTCAAAACAGAGGCAAGTTGTGCTCTTGGAGCCCTCTCAAGACACTTCAAACTCAGCCTAAGTATGAGCACGAAAATGGCACTTCAAGGTGGGTTCTTGCACCACAAGAAGGCACTTTGAAGCTTACAATGACTACCACAAAGTAGCCATCACTAAAGCTTCAAACTCAGCTCACTAACTACACACACACAGCAGTGGACACTGCCCAAGAACACTCCTTTCACTCTCACAAGGATGATCACAAGTGTGTAGGAAGCAAGAAGGAGGAGAAACCAAGCCAAAGGTGAAGAATTGCTCCTCAAGGGTTGAAGAAAAGGAATGAAACAGAACCACCCCCCTTCAGCCACCAACTTCACGTTCAAAAATAAGGTCTCCTAGGGTTGTGTGCTAATGTGTCTATTTATAGGCACATGGCCACTAAACGCGCAGTATTAGCCTTAATCGCAAAGTAAAAGATATTGATCCCAAACTTTGGAATCTAGACCTACACATTTTTCTAAGATTTGTCATATTTTTATTTTATTTTTCGGAGCACCTTTCCGGTACGCGCTTTTCCATAGCCAGTATCAGTTCTGGCATTAGATTACGTCATTTTGACTTGAAACTTGTTTTACAAGTCCTACATAATATTCTAGTAATTATCATGCATTCGTTATAATTTTCCGGGATACTTTTCCGGTACGCATTTATACCGAGTAGCAGAACCGGTATCTGCGCTTTTCTTCCAAAAAGCGACTTTCAGCATTTTTACTCACTCAATATAATTATCTAAGCCCATTAATAATTATTAAGGTCAATTATGGAATTATTTCCTAATTATCATAATTAGTTTACTAATTACCTTAATTAGCGGTGCGGGTTCTTACATTCACCCCACCTTTTTAAGGATTTTGTCCTCAAAATCAGAAACATACCTGTCTCGAAAGTCGGGATACTGTCGGAGAAGCTCATCCTCTCGCTCCCAGGTACACTCCTCGGGAGTTCTTCCTGACCATTGTACTTTAACCATCGGAATGATCTTGCTCCTCAACTGCTTCTCGCCACGATCGAGAATCTTGAGTGGTCCGACGGGAGTCTTTAGGTTCTCCCGAACCTCCACGTCATCCGGCTGCACCACGTGCGAAGGGTCTGCTATGTACTTTCGAAGCTGAGACACGTGAAACACGTCGTGGATGTTGGCTAGGTTCGGAGGTAAGGCGAGTCGATAGGCAACTGGTCCTACTCTACCAAGGATCTGGTAGGGCCCAATGAATCGCGGGCTCAACTTCCTCACGCCGAGTGCCCGTCCAACACCGGTGACAGGTGAAAGTTTCACAAACACGTGCTCACCCTCACTGAACTCCGGTGGTCGATGCTTGACATCGTAGTAGCTCTTCTGGCGATTCTGCGCCTGCTTCAACTTTTCCCTGATCATTTGGATCTGTAGGGTAGTATCTTGGACAAAGTCCAAGCCGAAAAGCTCTTTATCTCCAACCTCAGACCAGCAAGTAGGAGTCCGACACCTCCTACCATACAACGCCTCGTAGGGTGCCATGCCCAGACTAGCATGAAAACTGTTGTTGTATGAAAATTCAACCAACGGAAGGTACCTATCCCATGCAGAACCCTGCTCCAATGTGCAAGCTCTCAACATGTCCTCCAATGTCTGGATGGTCCGCTCAGTCTGTCCGTCAGTCTGAGGGTGATAGGCGGTACTCAATCTCAACTGCGTACCAAAAGCCTCCTGCAGCGCCTCCCAGAACCGAGATGTGAACTTCGGGTCCCTATCACTGATGATACTCTCGGGAACCCCGTGAAGCCTCACAATCTCGCGGACATATAGCTTGGCCAACTGCTCTGTAGTGAAGCTCACCTTCACTGGAAGAAAATGGGCAGACTTGGTCAATCTGTCCACAATGACCCAGATAGAGTCACAACCAGCCTGAGTTTTAGGCAGTCCCACCACGAAGTCCATGGAAATACTCTCCCACTTCCACTGTGGAATCTCCAGAGGTTGAAGTTTACCAGACGGTTTCTGGTGCTCGATCTTCACCTTCTGACAAATAAGGCATTTGGACACGTAGACCGCTATGTCCTTCTTCATGCCCGGCCACCAAAAATTCCTTTTTAAATCCTGGTACATTTTTGTAGCACCAGGGTGGATAGTGAATCGGCCCTTATGAGCCTCTGCCATAACCTCCTCAGTCAATGGCCCTCGAGGAATAACAATCCTCTTCTGGAACAGCAATAAACCATCATCATTCCAAGACACACCGTCCTGGTTCTTCACGTAATCAAGGCATTCTCTTTGCACTTGCGCCTCTTTGATCTTTTCCATCAGCTCATTGATCACTTCTGCTGTTTCCATTTCGAGCAGTGCGCCCCCAAACAAGGAGTTCACTCTCAAGTCTCTGAACTTCTCGATCATCTCGTAGTCGTTCATCATTAAACTGGATAAGCTCACGGATTTCCGACTCAAAGCATCGGCTACCACATTGGCCTTGCCAGGATGATACCTCAACTCAAAGTCGTAGTCCTTCAAGAACTCCATCCATCTACGCTGTCTCATGTTCAACTCCTTCTGGTCAAACAGATACTTCAGGCTCTTGTGATCACTGAATACAGCGAACTTCATGCCAAACAGGTAATGCCTCCAAATCTTGAAAGCGAAAACAATGGCTGCCAACTCCAAGTCGTGAGTCGGGTAGTTCTCCTCATGAGGTTTCAACTGTCTTGAAGCGTAAGCAACCGCTTTCCCTTTCTGCATCAGCACACAGCCAAGTCCTTTACCAGAGGCATCGCAGTATAATTCGAATTGCTCCGCAGGATCAGGAAGGACTAACACAGGAGCAGTAGTCAGTCTCTCCTTTAACTCCTGGAAACACTCCTCACACTCATGTGTCCACACAAATGGAGTCTCCTTTCGGGTAAGGCGAGTCATCGGTAGCACCATCTTGGAGAATCCTTCTATGAACCTCCGATAGTACCCGGCCAAACCCAAGAAGCTTCTCACTTCTGTAACCGTCTTGGGCCTCTCCCAGTCCATCACGGCCTCAATCTTGTTCGGATCAACTGCAACTCCATTAGCAGAAATTACATGACCCAGAAATTTCACCGCCTTGAGCCAGAACTCACATTTCGACGGCTTAGCATAAAGCTTTTTCTCTTTTAGCACTTGCAACACAATCTTCAAGTGCTCAGTATGCTCCTCCTCCGTCTTGGAGTAGATCAAGATGTCGTCAATGAAGACGATCACAAACTGATCTAGGTACGGCTGGAAGATCCTGTTCATGTAATCCATGAACACTGCGGGTGCATTGGTGAGTCCAAACGGGATCACCAAGTACTCGTAGTGCCCGTACCTCGAGCGAAATGCTGTCTTTGGGACATCTTCCGGCTTAACCCGTATCTGATGATAACCGGACCGGAGATCAATCTTTGAATACATGCAAGCACCCCTGAGCTGATCCAGCAAATCATCAATGCGTGGAAGAGGGTACTTGTTCTTGATTGTCACCTTGTTCAATTGCCTGTAGTCGGTGCACAACCGCATGGTCCCATCTTTCTTTTTAACAAAAATGACCGGTGCTCCCCAGGGAGACACACTCGGCCGAATGAAGTCTTTTGCTGAAAGCTCCTCGATATGCTTCTTCAGCTCTGCCAACTCTGGTGGCGACATCCGGTATGGAGCCAACGATATAGGCCCCACACCAGGCAATAAGTCGATGGAGAACTCTATCTCCCTCTGTGGAGGAAACTCAGGAATCTCCTCAGGAAACACCTCGAGGAATTCCCTCACCACAGGAATGCCAGTGAGATCCTCCTGTGTCCCACCCACCAAACCTCCCAACATGACATAGCCAAATACCCCTGCTCTCAAGGCCCTCCTCGCCTGCAGGACTGAAATGAATGGTGAGGAACTGGCTGTGGACCCACCCGGAGACATCACCACTTTCTTGGCACAACAGTCAATCATTGCACAGTTTCTGGACAACCAATCCATGCCCAAAATAATTTGAAGGTTGGCCATCGGCAATCCTATCAGATTTACCGAGAAGTCACGGCCATCCCACTGAAACGCTACATCGCGATGAACAGTGGAGGTCAAACATTTTTCTCCGGTGGCGGTGGTCACCCGCATCGGTGGAGAAAGCACATCACTGGGCAACTCAAGCCCCACAGCAATAGGGGTAGCAACAAAAGAGTGCGTTGCCCCGGAATCAAACAAAACATCAACAGCTGATCCACCAATGGTAACAGTACCTCTGACCAGGTTCGGAGCTCTGTCCGACTGCTGACGATCAAGTGTGTAGACTCGTCCGGTGGTAGGTGGCACGGCTGGTGCCCCAGTAGGAACCATCTGCAATGGCACAGCCTGCACTGCAGCAACTCTCGCCGTCGGGCAATCTCTCGAGTAGTGGCCCTCCTTGCCACACTGGAAGCAAATCAGCTGTCCGGTAGAGCACGGCCCAAAATGTGACTTCCCGCATCCAGAACATCTGGGAGCAGGAGGTCTAGCGGCGTTCCCCGAAGCAGCAGTCTTCCTGAACTGATTTGGCGCTTGCTTAGCCGCCAACGGTGGTTTACCCTTGCCCTTGTTGGCAAATTTCTTGTTCTTCCAGGGAGTAGAACCACCAGCGCTCTGTGGCACCTCAACCTTGGCCCTCTTGGCCTGACTCGCCCGGCAGTAGTCCTCGATGTCGCGGCACTGCTGCACCAACGCTCCGAAGTCTCTCGAAGCAGAACCAGCGAGATGTCCAGCAATATCCTCATTAAGTCCCCTCCGGAACTCGGCCGCCAAGAATGTAGGAGTAGGCCTCGCCATGCGAAAATGAGAGAACTTGACCAGTTCATTAAACTTGGCCAGGTACTCGTCGACAGACAACGAGCCCTGCACCAACCGGTCAAACTCCCCCTGCTTCCTCTCCTGTGAGTCATAAGGGAAGTACTGACCCAGGAAGCTCTCCTCGAAGAATGGCCACGTCATCACATGACCCTGCATCTCGTAGACCTGAGATAGGTTGGTCCACCACTCATGGGCCTCGCCCTCCAGCATGTACGTGGCGAACAACAGCTTCTGCGGATCGGTGCACTGCATGATCCGGAAAATCTTGTCCAGCGCCTGTAGCCATCTGGCAGCAGCAATGGGATCGTAAGATCCGTCGAAGGTAGGTGGCTTATGCTTGCGGAAAGCATTCAGCCGGCGATCGATCTCGTCACGATCCTCAGGAAGAACGGGGATAGTCTGCATAGTCCCCGTCAAATGACTACCCTCGCCCATCTGGCTCTGGGTGTCCTCCTGTTGACTAGGCGGAGGTGGAGGCGGTGGCGGCGGTGGAGGTGGTGGAGGACCCTGGCCCGCAGCAGGACCAGCCCTCAACTCCTCCAACATGACCCTCATCATCGTCATGTTGGCCATCCGGTTCTCCTCCAGAACCTCTGTCGTGGTTTGCCGGTTCGCATCTCGAATAGCGTCCAGCATCGCCCGGTTCGCTAGCCTCGTGGCTTCCTGGTCGGCTAGTCGGGCCGCCTGCATCTCAGCCAATGCAGCCAGGACAAGATCCGTCTGATCCTCGCTCGTACTCGTGTTCCTCCTTGGTGGCACCATGACTCTGCACAAGTTACACAAAGAATGAGTTGATCAGGCCCACGCCATGTGGTCACATATGCATTATCGTAACGCACACCAGTCAGAGTGAACACAAAGTAGACACGCAACGACACATCCTAAGTTATTGCAATACATACAGGCTTTTCCCTAGAAAGTGCTCTGATACCATAAAATGTAACAGCCCGTGTTAACCCGGATTGTTAACACACTATCGTATTAAGCCACGCTTAATTAAAATGCGGAATAACTTTTTCTTTAATTCAATTATGACGTCATTAACTTAACCAACTTGATTACTTAATCATTTATCATAAAAATACTGCCTGTATGTAAATTGCAAGACAACTAACTGAATACCTCGTACATAAATATAAGGTGAGTATCTAAAGCCACAGGCCTACACAAGTAGCCTGGGTCAAAATCCTGATACTTTAATTACAACATTAAATTCAAAGACAAAAGTCAAACCATGTGGCATGGACAAACCCCATGCTCACCAAATAAGGCAACAATGCCCAATAATAGTCATAACATAAACTCAGCAGAAAACATAAACAACAGTCGGAAAACATAACAGCAGTCAGCATATCATCAATCAGCTCAGCTCTGGCCTCCTGCCACCTGAGCCCTCAACATTACCTGATCCTGAAATAAGCGTCCCCAAACGTGGGGTGAGATCTCTAACAAGAAATCTCAGTAAGACAAGGGGTCCTCAAGGAGTCTCCACCCCAAGCTCACTTACATGTGTAATATAAGTTCTAAAAACAGTATTACAGTATAAGTTCTAAAATCATGCGATGCAGCAATTAATCATGTCATGTGTGCTTTCAAATCTACTGGCCAGAGAAATGTAGGAATACGTCTATGCCTACATGAGTACATGGATACTACCTGCACCTCACCCACATGCTTCTCCATCTTGTATGTACTACATACTCAGGATTGCCGTCTAGGTGGACACCACATGCATATCATAATAGCTCATTACATATAAACAGCTCAACAGCATTTCAAAATATTCAAAGCATGTAACACAGCATGCATAAACCCATCCCCATGGGACATGGTGGAACATCAAAATGGCTAAACCGAGGACACGAAAGCTTACCTTGCAAGCTAGCTATCCAAGCCAAGAGTCCAACCACTCACTAGTCCACAAACAGCAGTGTCACAATCTGATATGGACCATTAACAAGTCAATATTAATGCACAACATGCACACAACTTAAAGACTACGCCTTTCCTTTACGTTTTACGTCTTAAGGCTTCCAACAAAGCCATAAGCCCTTAATCATGTGATTCAGACTTAGTCCATTAGTTATAGAAGTCCAACTTCCGTAAACTAGGGTCCACACACACCCCATAGCTTACTGTTCATACAGTGAAGCTACTGTCTGCGCAGAACCCAGGATATCCGGATATCAGAAGGGGCATATCCGGATATGCCATATCCGGATATCACACTGGACATATCCGGATATGTCATATCCGGATACCCAGATCCCATATCCGGATATCAATATCCGGATACTATATCCGGATACTGATATCCGGATATCTGTTCGACAAATATCCGGATATCTCACGACAGAATGCAGTTTCTGCATTTCGTGAGTATCCATCCCAAAGATCCCACTTTTAACACATGTACACGTTAAAGCATGCATCTTTAAGCATATACAAGTTCATTTAGGTGTTGGTTACTTCATTTTAACTTTTTACATGTCAAGACATCAACTTTAAGCAAAATAAACTCATGATCATGGTGAGGTAACTTACTAAAGTTCAAAACAGAGGCAAGTTGTGCTCTTGGAGCCCTCTCAAGACACTTCAAACTCAGCCTAAGTATGAGCACGAAAATGGCACTTCAAGGTGGGTTCTTGCACCACAAGAAGGCACTTTGAAGCTTACAATGACTACCACAAAGTAGCCATCACTAAAGCTTCAAACTCAGCTCACTAACTACACACACACAGCAGTGGACACTGCCCAAGAACACTCCTTTCACTCTCACAAGGATGATCACAAGTGTGTAGGAAGGAAGAAGGAGGAGAAACCAAGCCAAAGGTGAAGACTTGCTCCTCAAGGGTTGAAGGAAAGGAATGAAACAGAACCACCCCCCTTCAGCCACCAACTTCACGTTCAAAAATAAGGTCTCCTAGGGTTGTGTGCTAATGTGTCTATTTATAGGCACATGGCCACTAAACGCGCAGTATTAGCCTTAATCGCAAAGTAAAAGATATTGATCCCAAACTTTGGAATCTAGACCTACACATTTTTCTAAGATTTGTCATATTTTTATTTTATTTTTCGGAGCACCTTTCCGGTACGCGCTTTTCCATAGCCAGTATCAGTTCTGGCATTAGATTACGTCATTTTGACTTGAAACTTGTTTTACAAGTCCTACATAATATTCTAGTAATTATCATGCATTCGTTATAATTTTCCGGGATACTTTTCCGGTACGCATTTATACCGAGTAGCAGAACCGGTATCTGCGCTTTTCTTCCAAAAAGCGACTTTCAGCATTTTTACTCACTCAATATAATTATCTAAGCCCATTAATAATTATTAAGGTCAATTATGGAATTATTTCCTAATTATCATAATTAGTTTACTAATTACCTTAATTAGCGGTGCGGGTTCTTACAAAACCGTATGAGGAGAACTACCCGACTCATGATTTTGAGCTGGCTGCGATCGTATTTGCGTTCAAGATTTGGAGGCATTACCTGTTCGGCATGCAGTTTGGTTTTCAGTGACCACAAGAGCTTGAAGTACCTGTTTGACCAGAAGGAGTTGATAATGAGGCAGAGAAGATGGATGGAGTTCCTGAAGGATTACGACTTTGAGCTGAAGTACCATCCTGGTAAAGCCAATGTGGTAGCCGATGCTTTGAGTCGGAAATCCGGGGGCTTTCCCAGTTCGTTACTTTGTAACTTTGATGTGGTTGCGAAGTTTCGGAAGTTGGCAGTGACCACTCCGTGCGAGAGTGCACTTTTCGAGTTGGAGGCAGCAAACGTTGTGAACGAGCTGTTGGAAAAGATCAAAGAGGCGCAAGTTCAGAGAGAGTGCCTGGATTATGTGAAGAACCAAGATGGTGTGTCTTGGAATGAGGATGGACTCCAGATGTTTCAGCAGAGGATTGTGGTTCCTCGAGGTCCGTTGACTGATGAGGTTATGAAAGAAGGCCATAAGGGCCAGTTTTCTATCCATCCTGGTGCTACAAAGATGTATCAAGATCTGAAGAAGAACTTCTGGTGGCCGGGTATGAAGAAAGATGTTGTTGTTTTCGTGTCCAAGTGTTTGATTTGTCAGAAAGTGAAGATCGAGCACCAGAAACCGTCTGGTAAACTTCAACCTCTTGAGATTTCAGAGTGGAAATGGGAGAGCAATTCCATGGACTTCGTTGTGGGTTTGCCGAAGACTCAGGTTGGCTGTGACTCGATATGGGTCATTGTTGACAGACTGACGAAGTCTGCCCATTTTCTTCCAGTGAAGGTGAGCTTCACTACAGAGCAGTTGGCCAGACTGTACGTTCGCGAGATCGTGAGGCTTCACGGGGTGCCCGAGAGTATCATCAGTGATAGGGACCCGAAGTTCACATCTCGGTTCTGGGAGGCGCTGCAGGGAGATTTTGGTACGCAGTTGAGACTGAGTACAGCCTATCACCCTCAGACCGATGGACAGACTGAGCGGACTATCCAGACCTTTGAGGACATGTTGCGGGCTTGCACGTTGGAGTAGGGCTCGACATGGGATATGTACCTTCCTTTGGTGGAGTTTTCGTATAACAATAGTTTCCATGCTAGCCTGGGCATGACACCCTTTGAGGCGTTGTACGGTAGGAGGTGTCGTACACCTACCTGCTGGTCTGAGGTTGGAGATAAAGAGTTGTTTGGCTTGGACTTTGTCCAAGATACTACCCAGCAGATCCAGATGATTAGAGAGAAGCTGAAGCAGGCGCAGAATCGCCAGAAGAGTTACTACGATGTCAAGCATCGTCCACTGGAGTTCAGTGAGGGTGAGCACGTGTTTGTGAGACTTTCACCTATCACCGGTGTTGGACGAGCACTCGGAGTGAGGAAGTTGAGCCCGCGATTTATTGGGCCATACCAGATCCTTGGTAGAGTAGGACCTGTTGCCTATCGATTTGCCTTGCCTCCGAACTTAGCCAACATCCACGACGTGTTTCACGTGTCTCAACTTCGGAAGTACGTGGCGGATCCTTCGCACGTGGTACAACCGGATGATGTGGAGGTTCGGGAGAAGTTAAAGACTCCTGTCGGACCACTTAAAATTCTCGATCGTGGCGAGAAGCAGCTGAGGAGCAAGATCATTCCGATGGTCAAAGTGCAATGGTCAGGAAGAACTCCTGAGGAGTGTACCTGGGAGCGAGAGGACGAGCTTCTCCGTCAGTATCCAGAGTTTCGAGAAAGGTATATTCAGATTTTGAGGACAAAATCCTTAAAAAGGTGGGGTGAATGTAAGAACCCGCACCGCTAATTAAGGTAATTAATGAATTAATTGTGATAATTAGGAAATAATTCCATAATTGACCCTAATAATTATTATGAGGCTTTAATAATTATAATTAGTGGGTAAGAATGCTGAAAGTCGCTTTTCGGAAGTTGGACCCTAGATTAAGGAAGTTGGACTTCTGTAATTAATGAACTAAGTAGAATCAAGTGATTAAGGGCTTATGGCTTTGAATGGAGCCTTAAGACGTAAAACGTAAAGGAAAGGCATTGTCTTTAAGTTGTATGCTTGAGATGCATAATTATTGATATAGTATTGGTCCATAACAGATTGTGATTCTGCTGTGTTTGGACTGTGAGCTTGTGGACTCTTGGCTTTGGGTGTTAGCTTGCAAGGTAAGATTTCGTGTCCTCGGTTTAGCCATGTTGTGGTTCCACCATGTTCCATGGGGATATGGTATATGTATGCTGTATTACATGCTTTTGAACATATGAAATGTTGATTGAACTTTACATGTAATGGCTTTTAATAGGCATGTGTTGTTCCATCTTGACGGTAAGCCTGAGTATGTGGCGTCATACAATACGGTGATCTGGGGTGGATGCAAGTGGCGTCTTGCACTATATGTAGGAGATAGACGTATTCCTGCATTTCTCTGGCCAGTAGAATAGTATTGACACACATGACATGATGATCTGCTGCATTGCATTGTTTTAGAACTGATGATGATGAATTGCTTTTAAACTTATATTGCACATGTAAGTGAGCTTAGGTTGGAAGATCCTTGAGGACCCCTTGTCTTACTGAGATTTCTTGTTCAGAGATCTCACCCCACGTTTGGGGAATGCTTATTTCAGGTTCAGGTAGTATAGGGGCTGATGTCTCTGGTGGCAAGAGGGCAGAGCATGATTGATGATTATTGTATGACTGCCTTGATGATAACATGACTGGATTAGATGTTGTTTATGTTTTCTGCACATTTATCTTTATGCTATTGATGCTGAGACTGATGTTGGGCTTTGTTGCCTTATTTGTGTGAGCATGGGGTTTGTCCATGTCACTTTATATTAGCACTTTGAGCTGAGTTGTATAAACTGATTAGTTGGTCCGGTCTACATGTTGTAGTTCCGTGACTAGAGACTTATACTTATGCTATTTATTTAATAAGGTATTTCAGTTAGCTGTTTTATTGCAATTACATACAGGCAATGTTTTTATTAACTGTTAAGAAGCAAGTTGATAATGATAATGGCATCATAATTGAAAAGAAAAAGATATTCCGCATTTTTAATTAAGCGCAGCTTAATACGATAGTATGATAACATTACCGGATATATACGGGGTGTTACACACCCCAAGTTGGATTGCAACCAATTGATAAAAGCCAATTTTGGGAAGACTTGGAGGAGGTTTTGAGGGGAATACCTCGAGAGGAGAAGATTTTCTTAGGAGGAGATCTAAATGGTCATGTTGGTAAAAGCAATGAAGGCTTTGATAGAATTCATGGAGGTTTTGATATAATTCATGGAGGTTTTGGCTATGGGACGAGAAACGAGAATGGAGAAGATATCTTGAGTGTTGCACTAGCCTACGATTTGATGCTAGTGAACACCTTTTTTTTTTCGAAAAAGGGAGTCACATCTAATCACATATCATAGTGGCCAAAATCGTAGTCAGATTGATTTTTTTCTGGCTAGAAGAGAAGATAGAAGTTCTTGTGTCGACTGTAAGGTCTACCCTGGAGAGTGTGTCGCTACGCAACATAAGCTGGTAGTCCTGGAGGTTCGGTTCAACAAAGTACTTACAATGAGGAAGAGAGCTCATAACCCGAGAATAAGGTGGTGGAAGCTTGAGGAGGGAAAAGAGAGAGAGAATTCAATGAAAGAATATTGCACGAAGGACCTTGGGAGTTTGATGGAGGAGTAAATGCAATATGGAATGAGATGGCTAAGTGTATTCAAAATATGGGAAGGAGGGTGTTGGGAGAAAGCAAAGGAGATGGATTTCATACAAAGGAAACATGGTGGTGGAATGAAGAGGTGCAAGAGGCAATTAAACATAAGAAGGAGTGCTTTAGATCTTTGCATAAAAGTCCTAGTGAAGAGAACTTGCAAAAGTTTAGATTGGCGAGAAAAAATGCAAAGAAAGCAATGTGAGAAGCTAGAGGCAAGGTTTTCACTGATTTGTATAAAAATCTTGGGAGCAAGGATGGTGAAAAAGGTATATATAAACGTGAAAAAATAAGGGATAAGAAAAGTAAAGACCTCACCCAAGTTAGATGCATCAATGATGAAAATCAAAAAAATTTGGTGAGAGATTAAGATGTAAAGACCTCACCCAAGTAAAGACCTCACCCAAGTTAGACGCTTATGATGATTTGAATAGAAGATTTGTGTGCAGAATTAACACACATGAAGTTAAGGAGGCTTTAAAGAGGATGAAGACTAATAAAGCCTTGGGACCTTATGGTGTCCCTATTGAAGTGTGGAGAGGCCTGGAGGATGTGGCAATAAAATGGTTGACCAATCTTTTCAATAGGATTCTTTTCTAGACAAATAAGATGCCTGATGCATGGGGGAAAAGTATGATTGTGCCTATCTACAAAAATAAGGGAGATATACAGAATTGTTCAAACTATAGAGGTATTAAGCTAATGAGCCATACTATGAAGTTGTGGGAGAGGGTTATTGAGCATCGCTTGAGGAGAGATACCAAGGTTTCAGTAAATAAATTTGGATTTATGCCAGGAAGATGTACCATGGAAGCCATTTTCTTGATGCGACAACTAATGGAAAGATATCGAGAAAAGAGGAAGGACTTACATATGGTGTTCATAGACCTTGAGAAAGCATACGATAGGGTGCCAAGGAAAGTTTTATGGCGGGTTCTGGAGAAGAAAAAGGTACCATTAAAGTATGTAAAGGCAGTCAAGGATATGTATGATGGGGCTACTACATGTGTGAAAGCTTGTAACAAAACATCAAGTTATTTCCCTATCTCGGTAGGTGTACACCAAGGGTCGGCTCTAAGTCCTTATCTCTTTGCCTTACTTATGGATGAACTAACAAAAGATATTCAAGAGGAAGTGCCATAGTGTATACTTTTTGCAGACGATATTGTGCTTATTGATGAGAGTAAGGATGGTGTTAATAGAAAACTTGAATTGTGGAGAAGCACATTGGAATCTAAAGGATTCATATTAAGTCGAAGCAAGATTGAGTATCTGAAGTGTGAGTTTTCTCTGGTATGAGATGGGGACCAAGAGCCCGTGCATTTAATTGGTCAAGAGGTTCCCAAAAATGATGCTTTTAAATACTTGGGTTCCATTTTACAAAAAGGTGGAGAGATTGATGAGGATGTAAATCATAGAATCAGAGCAGGGTGGAAGAAATGGCGCAGTGCATCTGGGTTTTTGTGTGACCGCAAAATCCCCCTTAAGTTAAAAGAAAAATTCTATAAAATAGTAGTAAGACCTGCAATGCTATATGAAGCTGAATGCTGGCCAGCACATAGGCAATATGAGCATAAAATGGGAGTAGCAGACATGAGGATGTTAAGGTGGATGTGTGGTTATACGAGGATGGATAAGATAAGAAATGAAGATATTCGACGAAAGGTAGGAGTACTACCGGTGGCTGAGAAGATGAGAGAACATAGATTGAGGTGGTTTGGGCACGTAATGAGAAGGCTTCTGGATGCTCCCGTAAGAACAGAAGTGTGTTACCAGAAGCTCAACACAAAAAGAGGTAGAGGTAGACCGAAATTTACTTGGGGAAAAGTAGTAAAACAAGATTTAATGGCGTGAGATATAGATTGGCGGACAGTATGCCTTAGAACGGAATGGAGAAAAGCTATAAGCATGGTAGAGGGTTAGACCCGTTGTTATTCTCATGTTCCAGATGGTCCCTTTTTAGTCCTTTTCCCCTTCATTTCCCCTTCATTTCCCCCTCTTCTTCTTTTCCCTTTCTGTTTACTTATATATATGTGTGTGTATATATATATATATATATATATATATATATATATTACTATTTTATTTTATTTTTTTTAATTTTATGTTTTTTTTCAACCTTTTTGTATTTTTCATTTGGGTTCATCTACCAACGACCCCAATTAATTTGGGATAAATGTGTTGTTGATGTTGTAAGTTTTATAACTTAAAATCATAAAATATTCAAAATTTAAAATAGTTTTTTTCCAAACTTGTAAGTTTCATAATTTCTCATAATACTTCTTCATGTTTTTTAACCTTTCTATTTTTTGTCTGCCTCTACCGCTTTTAAATTATTCTATCACATTTTGTATCAATAAATTAGTATTTTAGTTTGCTATTTTTTAAAGAACTACACATGCCATTATTCATTTTATTTTTGAATTTATAAATTTATTATTATTTTTTTAATCATAAGTGGGATTCCAAATATGACGCGTTAGAGATTGAGGGCTGTTGTGTGTATTAGGTGTAATTATATTTTCACCGTATTTCAAATATTATGATTAATTTTGGGTTAGATCATTTTACATCTGTGTAAGTTATTTTTTTAATATTTTTATTAATCTTATTTGTATTTAACTACTCTGACTTATTAAATATGTGAGTTGTTAGATGTAAGTAAATAAATAGTCAAATTTGTCGTAAGACTTCTTAACCTTTTTTTTTTTGAAAGATACTTCCTAATCTTTTATTGGTGTAAGAATAACCTACCTCTTTATTTAAATATAAAATATAAAATTATTTAAAATTACGAAGAAGATATATGTAATTAATTCAAAAGAATTTAAATTTAAAATTAAAAAAAATTAATAATGGTATGTGTAGTTCTTTAAAAAAGACTAAACTCGATTACCAAAAAAAAAAGAGTAAACTAAAATACTAATTTATTGATACAAAATGTGATAGAACAATCTGAAAGAGGTAGAGCTAAACATAAAAGAGAAAGGTTGCAAAAAAGTGGAAGTATTATGAGAAATTATAAAACTTAGAAGTTTGAAGAAAAATTCATTTTAGATTTTATATATTTTATGATTTTAAGTTATGAAACGTACAAGTTTGGAAGAAAATTCATATTAGATTGAAATTTTATTATTATTATTATTATTATTTATTATTTATCATAGGAGAGATTCCAAATATGAGGCGTTATAGATTGAAGGCCACCTTGTGTATTAGGTGTAATTATATTTTCAAGGTATTCTAAATAAATATAATTAATTTAAGGGTTAGATCATTTTGGATTACATCCGGGTATCCTCACGGCCGATAGCCATGAGACTAATCCCTCGCCCCGGGTCAGCGCACAAAGCGGTAAAGAGCTGGCCACGGAATGCTTTCCATTCACAAAAATTGGGGTTCAATCCCTAACCACTTGCTTAAGGGACGAGATGCTGAACCATCACGCCCACCCACATGGTTGGGTTAGATCATTTTATGTATGTGAAAGTTATATGTTTTAATACTTTTCATTTATCCTATTTATATTTAACTACTTTGATTTATTAAATATGTGAGCTGCTTGATGTAAGCATATAAAAGGCCAAAATTGGGCGTAAGGCTCCTTAGTCTTATATCTGTGTAAAAATAACCTATCTCTTCGTTTAAATATAAAATTAAAAATTATTTAAAATTATGAAGAAAATATATGTAATTAATTCAAAATAATTTAAATTTAAAATTTTAATATGGATTTTCTTCCAAACTTGTAAGTTTCATAACTTAAAATCATAAAATGTTCAAAATTAAAAATGAATTTTCCTCCAAACTTGTAAGTTTCATAATTTTTCATAATACTTATTCGTTTTTTGCAACTTTCTCTTTTGTGTCTAGCTCTACCTCTTTTAAAATGTTCTATCACATTTTGTATCATTAAAGTGATATTTTAGTTGTTTATAAAAAAAAGTGATATTTTAGTTTGCTCTATTTTAAAGAATTGCACATGCCATTATTAATTTTATTTTTAAATTTTATTTTTAAATTCTTTTTAGTTAATTGCTTATATCTTCTTTAAAATTTTAAATAATGTTTAATTTTATATTTAAATAAAGAGGTAGGTTGTTCTTACTCCGATATAAAAAATAAGCAGTCTTACGCTTAATTTGACCATTTATCTACTTATATCTAGGAGCTCATATATTTAATAAGTTAGAGCAGTTAAGTACAACAATGAATGAAAAGTATTAAAAATGTAACTTATACATATGTATAACTTATACCTAAGTAAAATGATCTAACCTTTTTTACAAAAAAATAAAATAAAATTGATGTATCCCTTAAATTAATCATATAAATCTGAAATATTTGGGAAATATATTTACTCTTAATCCACAACGCGGCCTCAATCTCTAACGCCTCATATTTGGAATATTTTCTATGAATAAATAATAATAATAATAATAATAATAATAATAATAATAATAATAATAATGAAATTTAAATCTAATATAAATTTTCTTCCTAACTTGTAAATTTCATAACATAAAATCATAAAATATTCAAAATTTAAAATGAATTTTCTTCCAAGCTTGTAAGTTTCATAATTTCTCATAATACTTCTTCCATTTTTGCAACCTTTCTCGTTTTTGTGTAGCTCTACCTCTTTTAAATTGTTCTATCATATTTCGTATCATTAACTTAGTATTTTAGTTTGCTCTCTTTTAAAGAATTACACATGCCATTATTAATTTTTTAAAATCTTAGATTTAAATTCTTTTTAATTAATCACTTATATCTTTTTATAAATTTAAATAATTTTAATTTAAATAAAGAGGTAGGTTGTTCTTATTTTGATATAATGTCTTACGCCTAATTAGACCATTTACCTGCTTATATCTAGGAGCTCACATATTTAATAAGTCATAGAGTTAAATATAACAATGAATCAATAAAGCTCAGCACAGTTGGTAGATAGCTGGTTTCCTTAAGCATGCTGACAGGGGTTCGATTCCTGGCCTTGTGTACGGAGAAGACTTTGTTGGGAGAGGTTTACCCATTTAATGTGATCTCCCGCCTCGAAAGGATTAGTCTTTGGTTGTTGGCTGGAGGATACCTTGGGAAAGCAAAAAAAAATGTATATATAACAATGAAAAGTATTAAAAATTGTAACTTACACATATGTAAATTGATTATTAAAAAGTATAACTTACACAGATGTAAAATGATGTGACCCTTTTTACAAAATAAAATAAAATTGATCTAACCTTTAAATTAATCATATATATTAGAAATACCTTGAAAATATAATTACAGCTAATACACAGCCTAGGCTCAATCTCTAATGCCTCATATTTGGAATCTCTCCTATGATTAAAAAGTTAATAAATAATGATAAAATTTAAATTTAATATAAATTTTCTTCCTAACTTGTAAATTTCATAACATAAAATAATAAAATATTCAAAATTTAAAATGAATTTTCTTCCAAACTTGTAAGTTTCATAATTTCTCATAATACTTTTTTTTTTGCAACTTTTCTCTTTTCTGTCTGGCTCTACCTCTCCTAAATTGCTCCATCACATTTTGTACCAATAAATTAGTATTTTAGTTTGCTCTCTTTTGGAGAACTTCACATTCCATTATTAATTTTATTTTTAAATTGTAAAATTATTTTTAATTAATTACATATATCTTCTTCGTAATTTTAAATAATGTTTAATTTTATATTTAAATAAAGAGGTAGGTTATTCTTACATCAATAAAAGAATAAGGAGTCTTACAATCAATTTTGATCATTTATCTGCTTACATCTAGCCGCTCACATATTTAATATGTCAGAGTAATTAAATAAAAATAGGATCAAAGAAAAGTATTAAAAAATGTAACTTACACGTATGAATTAGTCTTATATATTGAAATACCTTGAAAATATAATTATACCTAATACACAGCGGGCCCTCAATCTCTAACACCTCATATTTGTACTCTCTCCTATGATTAAATAATAATAATAATAATAATAATAAAAAAGTTTAAATCTAATATGGATTTTCTTCTAAACTTGTAAGTTTCATAACTTGAAATCATAAAATATTCAAAATTTAAAATAAATTTTCTTCCAAACTTGTAAGGTTCATAATATCTCATAGGATAAAGTGTGTATCATTTTAAAGGATGCAAAATTGTGTCATTTTAAGAGAGAGAAAGAGATAGATAAAGAAAGATAGAGTTGACAAAAAAAATAAAGGTGTGGGTCCCACCTCTTTGTGAGAGTGAAAGGATATAAGTTATGTCATTTAAAAGGATAAACACTTTTCCCTTTCTCATAATACTTCTTCATTTTTTGCGATATTTCTCTTTTCTGTCCCTTTTAAATTGTTCTATCACATTTTGTATAGTTAAATTAGTATTTTAGTTTTCTCCATTTTAAAGAATTACATATGCCATTATTAATTTTATTTTTATATTTTAAATTTAAATTTTTTTATAATTAATTACATATATCTTCTTCATAGTTTTTTTAAAAAAATTTAATTTTATATTTAAATAAAGAGGTAGGTTGTTCTTACTCCCATATAAAAATAAGGAGTCTTAAGCCTAATTTGACCTTTTATCTGCTTATATCTAGAAGCTCGCATATTTAATAAGTCAGAGCAGTTAAATACAAATAGGATCAATGAAACGTAATAAAAATTATGGGAAAAAAGTATCTAATTTAGATAACTTTGTCTAAAGTTAATTGAAACGTCAGAGCAAAATAAAAAGATTAAATACAAAATTAAAATAGGATCAATGAAACGTATTAAAAATTATAAATGTAAAATGATCTAATCATTACATTAATCATATATATTTGAAATACCTTGAAAATCAACATCAACAACACCTTTATCCCAAATTAATTGGGGTCGGTGGTAGATGAACCTAAAAGAAAGATACAAAAAGGTTGAAAAAAAGAAATATAAAAGTAAAAATAAAAATAAATAAATAGAATAGTAATAATATATATATATATATATATATATATATATATGTATATATATACATACATATACATATATAAATATAAAAGTAAAAGTAAAAAAGAAAGGGAAAAAAGAAGAGGGGAAACAAAGGGGAAAAAGACTAAAAGGGACCATCTGGAACATAGGAATAACAATGAGTGTAACCCTCCACCATGCTTATAGTTTTCCTCCATTCCGTTCTAAGGCATACCGTCCGTCAATCTATATCTCACTCCATTAAATCTTATTTTACTACCTTGAAAATATAATTACACCTAATACACAGCCTGGGCTCAATCTCTAATGCCTCATATTTGGAATCTCTCCTATGATTAAAAAGTTAATAAATAATAATAAAATTTAAATTTAATATAAATTTTCTTCCTAACTTTTAAATTTCATAACATAAAATAATAAAATATTCAAAATTTAAAATGAATTTTCTTCCAAACATGTAAGTTTCATAATTTCTCATAACACTTCTTCTTTTTTTTGCAACTTTTCTCTTTTCTGTCTGGCTCTACCTCTCCTAAATTGTTCCATCACATTTTGTACCAATAAATTAGTATTTTAGTTTGCTCTCTTTTGGAGAACTTTACATTCCATTATTAATTTTATTTTTAAATTGTAAAATTCTTTTTAATTAATTACATATATCTTCTTCTTAATTTTAAATAATGTTTAATTTTATACTTAAATAAAGAGGTAGGTTATTCTTACATCAATAAAAGAATAAGGAGTCTTACAATCAATTTTGATCATTTATCTGCTTACATTTAGCCGCTCACATATTTAATATGTCAGAGTAATTAAATAAAAATAGGATCAAAGAAAAGTATAAAATGTAACTTACATATATGAAAATGATCCAACCCTTGAATTAGTCTTATATATTGAAATACCTTGAAAATATAATTATACCTAATACACAGCTGGCCCTCAATCTCTAACACCTCATATTTGTACTCTCTCCTATGATTAAATAATAATAATAATAATAATAATAATAATAATAATAATAAAGTTTAAATCTAATATGGATTTTCCTCTAAACTTGTAAGTTTCATAACTTGAAATAATAAAATATTCGAAATTTAAAATAAATTTTCTTCCAAACTTGTAAGGTTCATAATTTCTCATAAGATAAAGTCTATCATTTTAAAGGATGTAAAGTTGTGTCATTTTAAAAGAGAAAAACAGATAGATAAAGGAAAAGAGAGTTGACAAAAAAATAAAGGTGTAGGTCCCACCTCTTTGTGAGAGTAAAAAGATATAAGTTGTGTCATTTAAGAGGATAAATTTTTTTCTTTTTCTCATAATACTTCTTCATTTTTTGCGACCTTTCTCTTTCTCTGTCTAACTCTTCCTCTTTTAAATTGTTCTATCACATTTTGTATCGTTAAATAAGTATTTTAGTTTTCTCTAATTTAAAGAATTACACATGCCATTATTAATTTTATTTTTATATTTTAAATTTAAATTTTTTATAATTAATTACATATATCTTCTTCATAATTTTTTTAAAAAATTTAATTTTATATTTAAATAAAGAGGTAGGTTGTTCTTACTCCCATATAAAAATAAGGAGTCTTAAGCCTAATTTGACCTTTTATCTGCTTATATCTAGAAGCTCGCATATTTAATAAGTCAGAGCACTTAAATACAAATAGGATCAATGAAACGTATTAAAAATTATAATTTACACAAATGTAAAATGATCTAACCTTTAAACTAATCATATATATTTGAAGGGTTCACTTTTTATACGGTGAATGTAGATAACTTATCTACAGTGAGCCCAAAACGACGTCATTTTAAGGCGGAAATCAAGGTATTTTTGTAATTATAATTTATTTCAGGGTTATAATAGTCTTTTTAATTCATTATAATTTTTTAATTTTTCAACCCAAAATGATGTCGTTTTGGGAGCGAATGTAGATAACTTATCTATATTCACTTTAGAAACATTAAAGTCATAGTTCTCTATACCTTAAAAATATAATTACACCTAATACACAGCCTGGCCTCATATTTGGAATTTCTCCTATAATTAAAAAATTTAATAAATAATAATAAAATTCAAATCTAATATTAATTTTCTTCCAAAAGTGTAAATTTCATAACATAAAAACAAAAGATATTCAAAATATAAAATGGACTTTTCTTGCGAGATTGTAAGTTTCATAATTTCTCATAATACTCCTTCCATTTCTGCAAACCATTCTCATTTCTGTCTACCTCTACCTCTATTATATTATTCCATCACAATCTGCATCAATGCTTCCATCCCATCCTTTGTTCTTTCTCTTCATTCATTCATCTTCTTCCAATCACACCAAAAACACCACCAGTGTTCTCCCTCTTTTTCCTTAATCCCAATGGTGCTCCATCCAGTGTCTGAGACCGAAACACCACCCACCCACCCCATGCCGCCACCGCCGCCGCCACCACCACCACGACCACCGATGGTTTCTTCTTCCTTCTATGTAAAACCTCCCTCTCCCTCTCCCTCTCCCTCTCCCTACACTTACAACTTTCCCTTCTCCAATTACAGATATCCCATGAACCATCCCAGCTTTCGCACCAACAGACCAATGCATTATGGTATGAACCCGTTTTTGCATTACGGCTCACCCTCGAACCGAGTTGAGAATAACAACAACAACTACTTTTGGGCTGAGAGCAACTCCTCTAGGCCAAGGGTTTCTGGTTTGAACCCGCTACAACCCTATGGTCCACAGCCAAACCATATTAACAACAACAACAACTCCTCCTATGGGTTAAGGGATTCTGATTTGAACCTGGTTCGTCGTTTTGGCTTGCATCCAAACTCGACCGTGAACAATAATCCAACCTTCCGCACCAATAACAATCAAACCCGGTTGAACTCACCTTTTCATTTCGGTTCGTCACCAACAAACCGGACCGAGAACACCAACTCATCCTTTGGGTTGGGTTATTCTAACCTGCGTCTCGGTTCGCACGTGAATCATGCTGAAAACAACACTAGAATGTGGGATACTAGTTTGAACCAGCCTTTGCGTTTTGGTTCACAACCCAATCAGAGTGAGAACAATAATAACAACTCCTCTGGATTGGTGGATTTGAATCAATCTAAATCTAACGGTTCTGGGGATTCTAGTTTGAACCCGGTTCCTCATTCTGATTTGCCGTCGAACCAAGTGGAGAAGGAGAACAATAACAAAAACAACAAAGATGGTGAGTTAGAGAGTGATGATGGAGCAAGCAAGGGTATTGAAAAACAAGGTGAACTCGATGATGCTACTCCTCATGAGAAGAAAGAGTCTAAGAACAAGGACTCTGGAGATGCTTCTGATGATGATGGAGTCTCTGAGGAGGGTGAAGATGAAGAAGAAGGTGATGCTGAGTATTCATTTGAGGATGTAGAACCAAATTTCCCTTTTGTGAAGACGTGGAACTTGAGGCCTAGGAAGCCATTGATTAAGAAGGCTCTGAATTCACAGAACAACAATGGGGAAGGAGGATCGAGGAGCGGTGGTTTGCTAGCGAGTAGGACGCGGTCTCGAATGGTTAGGACTCAAGGTTGTGAGACTGCGCCGATGGACATGGAGATGGAGAAGGATAAGGTGGCGACGCCAATTGAAGTGCGTTATAAGTGGCCAATTATCTCAATTTCTCTTCTGAAGGAAGAGATTGAGGAGGATTTCATACGCATGACTGGGGACAAGCCACCCAAGAAGCCTAAGAAGAGAGCAAGGAATGTGCAAAAACAATTGGATGTAATGTTCACTTTATACTTGATGATCTTATTTACTTTTTTGTGGATTTGGTGATTAACAACTTGTTTTTTTTCCTATGAATTATATGGTGATTATGTTTTGTTATGTTTTTTGGTATGTTAATGCTTGCAGGTGTTGGTGATTTTCTGATGATATAATGTTGTGTTTTTCCACAATAAAGTGTGGAAAACAATAGGATTAATGTTGAATTTGATTAGGAACTTGGTTTTTATTTATTCGGGAGGTAGGATCCTTTGACACCAGTGTCAAATTTCATCTCAGAGCCGTTGGATCAAAAAAGATCAATGACTCTGATCTGTAAGTATGTGACACCGTTGATCTTTTTTGATCCAACGGCTCTGAGATGAGGTGTCAAATTACAAATTTGACACCGGTTTCAAAGGATCCTATCTCTTTATTCGGAATTTGGGATTCGGTTTTTGAAGTAGTTATTGTTGTGTTTTTCCCTATTAATTATATGATGATAATAATTAGGTTTTCTGAGGATGTTAATGCCTGCGGGTGCTGTGATTTTATGAGCAAAAGGTTGTATAAAAAAGCTAGATATGTAATGTTCGCTTTGATTAGGAATTGAGCTTTTATTTGATGGATTAATTGTTGAACTTATTTTTGTTGATGTGTTTTTCCCCACATTAATCATATGTTGATGATATTGTGGGGAGGAGAATATTTGAGAAAATGAAAATTTTAGAAAAATTTGGACCAGTAGATACTTTATTTCTACTCAACTCTTTTTCTTTTTGCTTGATACAAAATTTGAGATATTTTCTTTTTTCCTTTGTTGTGCCTTCCCCCCATTAATTATGTGATGATGATATTGTTGGGAGGAGGATATTTGAGAAAAGGAAAATTTCAAAAAGGTTTGGAAGAAGAGAATACTTTATTTCTACTCAACTTTTTTTTTTCTTTTGGCTTGATACAAAATGATGGAGAATGCACTTATTTATACTAGTAGTACCTCTTTAACCAATAACTAGGATTGTGCCAACACAATTTTATCTAAAGGCTACAAATCATTCTCTAGAATTCTCCACAATCTCTTAGCCTAGACATTAATGATGGTGGTTTCTAGGTATAAATATCTAGTTATTTTCGTGAAGTAATCTAGAGTGGATTAATTACTCTTGAATTTGGCTAAAGCATCTCTTGCATATTTCTATATGTTGGTTCATTTAACAACTATAAGCCCAATAGATAAAGTTTATTATTCAACAGATGGATTAGGTTTTGTTATGCATTTTTTTTTTTAGGATGTTAATACACGTGTTGTTGTTTCGATTTTGTAGGTGCGTTTTCCAGGCTTGCGGTTGAATGGTCTGACCCCTGATATATACCGAGTTCGTAAGTCCCATCGTAAGGTATTTTTCTTCAATCTTCTTTTGATGCTTCTTAGTTTTTTTGTCTATTAATTTGGGTGCCTCATTGATGAAGAAATGAAAATGAAATAAAAATAAATTCCACATTGTTTATATTTGATCAAATGGTTGTTGTTTGTTATTATTATTGGTATCAAAGGACCAAGCTAGTCTAAGCCACTCAATCATCACCTATGAAGTACCGACACTTCAAAAATCTTGACGTGTCGTGTCCGACACTTCCCGACACTCACGGACACTCCGACACTCCCCGACACTCCAACACACGTTATAGAAATTCAAAAAAATCTTTAAAGGTTACATTACGTTGAGTTTTTAGTTTCAACTATTAGATTCGTTGGATTACGATTACTGTTTTATTGAGTTTAATATAAATATTTGGGATATGATCTTATTTTTTTTGCAAAATTTATGAATATTATAACTTCAGATTCATTTTTTATTAGATTATTGAATATTAAATATAATATACGCCACATAAATTAAAAATATTATTTAATATCAAAACATGTCGTGACGTGTCGAAATCTAACATTTTTTAGAATTAACATGTCAGAGTATCGTGTCGTATCGTGTCACGTGTCAGTATCGGTACTACATAGATCCTCACAAAAGAGAGAGGAAAAAAAATAAAAACCAAAAAGAATTCCTTGATGTTAAATTTCGTTAGCAACAAATAAGTGTGAATTCATGTTCTCTATAGTAGTGGCATTGAAAAATCTTCATGTTTCTTGCAGCGTTAGGGTTTCGATTGCTACAAGTTCTGGGATTCGAATGTTCGTTGGAGTTCTGACACCTTCTGATCGTGGAACTTTATTTTCTTTTTGACACCCGCAAAAGGTATTACATACCTTAGAGCGACAAACCATCTGAAGATGAGAAAATAAGATGTTTATTGTTTTTGTGCCTGATGTTTGTTATCAGAGACACCAAATAAATGCTTGAACAATTATAGCAGTCAATTGGTTTTAAGTATTAATCAAGAATGTAGTTGACTTATGTTTATTAGTTGGTTTAACAATTAATTGTTGAAATATTGGGAATTTCTATATTTCCTTTTTCTTGCAAGTTATACTTATTTTTCGGTGGTTTGGAACTACTAGATTTACTTGTCAATTGTTGTCCTTTATGTTGTTAACTGGCTAAATTTGATTAATAGAAGAAACATATAGAACCCTTTTATGTTGTCAGTATGCACATGTTGGGCAAGTTCATGATTTTTTCGAATAAAAGTTCAATGTAGGTTGAAAATGGTTTTAATTTGTTGAAACTATATCTCTATGGCTATTTGAAATGTGCGCTAGAATCTAACTACAAAATCTTTGATCTTTAAATGTCTCAGGCTATTATGTCTTTATAAAACCTTAGTGCTTTAAATTCTAAAATATTTCTCTTTAGCTTTTTGCTCGGACAAGGTAGCATACTATTGAATTGGAATAGCTAGCATATTAATGCTTAAGAAAATAAAAATAAATGAAACTTTCTTAGACTTATGCATTTTTTAATTGTAAATATTTGGTTTAGTTTTTTATTTTCTTTTTTTGTGAATTTCATTTTACGCTATTAATAAAATCAGCTTAATGCTTCTAAAAGAATTTTTTTCAAAATATAAAGTTTTGCATATATATACTAGGGTTTTCTTATAACAAATTCAATATTTTTCTGAATGTGCACGACCGTAAATCGCCAAACTTTTTCACACATTATATTTTTATTGGAGTTAACAATATATTGATTTTGTTTTTTGATAACATTTTTTAGTAATACTATGACAATTTTCCTATACATTGATTAAAATCTCCCGTGCTCTCTATATTTTATTTTATTTTTTCTTTTCACTTTTTAATGAGTTGATAAAATGACATATTTTGTTGAACATATAATCTAAATGGAAAAGTTATATGCTATTTTTCCCACGAGGAGAGATATTCTCACTACCAAAATTTTTTACTATCAACTTACTACTTATCTAATCACCTTTTAATTTTTTTTTTTTTAATATTCTCTCTCTTTGATCCAATGGTGATGTGATGGGTAGTAAGTTAGTAGTAATAGTTTTTGATAGTTAGAATATCCTCACTCTTTTCCCACATATAAACATGAGAATGATAATTGAAGGGAAAACTTAACACAATGAATATTGTTGTTGCCATATGACACAGACGTTATAAATTTAGTTCAAGAAATTAGCCTTTTTCACCTATTGTTAATGCAAGATAAGACTGCCTACTCTATACCACAATAATCAATCTCGGATAACATCGCATAGCGGTCAACCTTATAGTGAAGTCTATGTAAATGTTATATATTGTGTTATAATACACATATATAGAGACGAGAAATGAACGAAGTAAGACATGATTGGCCTATAAATTGCATGATGAGCTTGAACGAAATAGGATGAGACATGAGACGAGAATTGTGGAACTAGGATAACTAGAAAACCGTTGACAACCAGTGAGGTTGACGGAACAGATGAGAGAAAGAGAGATGCATCTCTAAGCCCAAGGGTTTTGATATGGTTTTGCAATACTGGTGATGGGTTTAACATACATCAAGCTAAAGGGTGGATAATTCGTTTTTGTCCTTAAAAATGTTGTTGGGACAATGCTAAATTGAGGGCCAAGGGGGATTTTTTGATTTAGATAGATATATTATTTTATTTCAAATTTAGATATTATTTTTAACTGCCTCAAGCCTCTTTCGGTTTTGTTTATTTATAGTGAATAGTTCTCAAGACGAGTTTATAGGTGGGAAACTAGGTTGTTTATATAGGCTATTCTTTTAGAAAATGGTAGTTCATTATCCTTTTAAATTTATAATTGCAAAAGAGCCTCAGTTCGATCTTTATATGTCATCTTTGGGAGGGATTCAAATATCTTCATTCTTGACCCGCACCACACTCCGGATTAGTCTCATAGCCGGTTCAAAGAATTGAAACTTGTGGGGATACCATAGGAAGTCAAATCGCTTCAAAGAAGTAATTAGGGTTGTGATAACTCCAACAGAAAAAAAAATTATAATTGCTTCTTTCATTCCCGAGTCTTAATGCCTATTTGGATCATCTCTTTTTTAAGCTAGAAGCTACTTATAATTATAAGCATAAGCTAGACCAAACAGGTTTTGAGAAAAGCTTTTATAATGAAAAAATCTTTATTTTTATAATGAAGAAAAAAGCTAACAACTAAAAGCTCTTAGGAGGAGCTTTTTTTAAGCTCTTATCTGATTTTCTTGAAGTGTGTGTGTGTGTATTTTTTTAAATGAAGAGCTATAAAGATATAGAGAGAGATAGTTTTCTTGAAATATGTGATTTTAAGCTAAATTTTTTATGTAATTATCAAATAGCTTTTAGCTTTTTTAAGGTTTTTTTTTTTTTTTTTGCTTATAAGTAGCTTTTAACTTAAAACGAGAGGATCCAAGCAGACTCTTAGTCGGTACACATTTCTTTTGATCCGGACCATAGTGAGGAAAATCTCATTTAATAGTTCCACACATGCTTCATTCCTACTTATTAGGTTTAAAATTTGTTATGTTGTAGAATATAAAATTATTTCTTACACACATAAAATTTTGTTAGTGTGAGATAATTTTTATGAGCGTATCAGAGATAATTTTATTTACTAGAACATTAGAGATTTTAAACTCCCTTTCCATCTTTTTTCTTGCTTATGTTTTTGTATGTGTTAGAAGATACTTATATTTGCCCACATTTTGCTTATGCCTTATGCTTCTATATATAACATAAGCTTCTATTTGTAAATCACTTCTGTTGTGCTGAAGTTCTCTCTCTCTCTCTCTTTTTTGGTACACAAAAGTTCCTTTTTTTTTATGAACAATGCCAATGGTTGAATAAGCAATTGACAAAAAAAAAGTTTAAATGACGTAATATATTTATCTTGTTATCCAAAGCATATTAATTGGTTAATAAGATTCATTAACTTTTACCAAAAAAAAAAAAAAAAAAAAGATTCATTAACAGCTATATAGATATGTATCTATCATTTATGTATTGTATATAGCCATCGTCTGATTAGATTAGTGGCCTAATAAATGTTTACATTTAATAATAACATATTTATTTTTTTTAAGTATTAATCCTCGAAATCAGACGATTAAATAGATATCTGAATGCATGCCTGAAAATCTTTAAAACTTAAAAAGTTAAGGGTGAAAATGCTAAATGTGTTTGGATTTTAACAATAAATTGGGAAGCTAAAGTATATGACATGCAATATAATTTTAATAGTTTACTTTGATGTCAGCTTCATTTTTCAGTTATGTATTTACTGCTGGGTAGGTGGTAACGGGGAAAACCCGCATCGCTAATTAAGGTGAGTAATTATATAATTGTGATAAATTAATAAATGATTCCATAATTGACCTTAATAATTATTATTTGACTTAAATAATTATAGTAAGTGAGTAAAAATGCTGAAAGTCGCTTTTCGGAAGAAAAGCGCAGATACCGGTTCTGCTACCCGGTATAAATGCGTACCGAAAAAGTACCCCGAAAAATTATAATAAGTGCATGATAATTACTAGAATAATATGTAGGACTTGTGAAACAAGTTTCAAGTCAAAATAATGAGATTTGATGCCAGAACTGATACTGGCTATGGAAAAGCGCGTACCGAAAAAGTGCTCCGAAAAATAAAATAAAAATATGAAAAATCTTAGAAAAATGAGTAGGTTAAGATTCCAAAGTTTGGGATCAAGATTTTTTGTGTAGCTATTAATGCTAATATTGCGCGGTAAGTGGCGCTAAGAGCTATTAAAGTAAATAAGATCAATGATGTCACATGCTTACAAATCAAAATCGTTGATTTCTTTTTTAATCTAATAACAAGTCGTTAATTTTTTTTAATCTAATGACTCTTAGATGAGGTGTCAAAAATATATATTGAAAAATTATTTCTTTGTATAGTGTGCCAATTAGATTTAGAAACTTATCCAATTAATTATATTTCTATATTTGCATTCTTTTATGTCCACGAGCAATATTCTAGACTTTTTATACCATTTCATTATTGTATGTTATAAGTTAATGAAAGCGCATGTATATATATTTTTAACAATGGTTGATGATTTGTATTTTCCTTTAGCGTTGTTATTTTATATGATGTTCCTCTGGGTGTTGTGTTCTTCGTAAAAGTGTAAGGGGGCGTTTGGTATAGGAAATTTTTTTAGAATAGTAGGGAAATGTAATAGATAGAGAAATGATTGGAAAGATGGATAAAGTGAAATAGATAGAAAAATGTAAAAAAAAGTTGTTTGGTGGGGGAAAACTTTACTGGGAAAATTATGTAGCTTTATGAAATCAACAGTGCATTAAAAGTGAGATAACCGGTTTTCCGAAAATCCCACCTTCAAATTGGGTTTTTGAATAGTGCGGATATCTATCTTTCTCATAAATCCATACTTCCTGGATAGATGGGTTTTTGGAGAAATATGTTGAAACAAACATGGTATTTCTAAAAGCCATACTTGAGAAAGATAGATATCCTTCAAAATACCTCCCAACCAAACACCCCCTAACTGGAATTTGGAAAGATGAAGAGTGGCCCAATTGAAGGCTTTGCTGCCTGTCCTATGTCCTTGGTTCTGCACATGTAACATCAACCACAAAGATACCTTGGAAAAATATTAAAGTGGCTTAGCCTTAACAAAGGCATGAAGAAGATTTTTTTGTGCGACGGCATCATGGTGGTCCCACCCAAAAAAAAAAAAAGAAGGGATGGAGGGATAAAAAATTAAAAAAAAAGTAGAAATAGAAAAAAAATTATTTATAAAAAATGAACTACTGAATAAATGGTGGGCCTGGAGCATGTTAAATTTTTTCCAAGGCATGAGTCCAGGGAATATAATTTCTTTTTCCTTTTTCCTTTTTCGTTTTTAATTCTTTTGACATCTACATATATATTTGCTATTCTTTTAGCCCTCAAGGTGGTTCATTATAGTTTTGTTGCCTCCTCGCTAATAGAAACCTTTACATATAATCCAAATATTTGTGATTACGTATATTCTGTGATTTGTAATACTATTAATGAATGTTAATGTCTTTTGTTTTTATACATATGCTAAAACTTGTCAGGTGGGTTAAATGTGTCTGACATTATATCTCAATATAAAATCTTAAAATATTAAATTTATCAATCCTCTCACTTATATAGTCTTTACTTTGTCAATTAGGGCCATTACTATTAAATGTAAGACTTTATCACACTTAAATATCTCAATAATCTTCCACTCGAGTGTGAAGCCCATATTAATATGCTCTCCCTTAATAGAAGCCAACTTATCTCTAGCTAAACACCTGACAAGTCTGAGCATAACTCGACTTTGATACTATTGTCAGACAGACTAGGGGGAGACCATGGCGAAGGAACACCACCAATGTATTAAGCTAAAAAAATAAAATCAAGTGGGTCCGATAATATATCTTAACTCAAAATCTTAAGGTATTATATTCATTGGCTTTCCCATTTATATAGTCTTCACCTTTGTTAC
The DNA here is from genome assembly GCA_032173675.1 of Gastrolobium villosum. NCBI lineage: Eukaryota > Viridiplantae > Streptophyta > Magnoliopsida > Fabales > Fabaceae > Gastrolobium > Gastrolobium villosum. The sequence continues at coordinate 21,871 of JAVKPL010012165.1, read as the reverse complement.
ACCGACACTGACATAGGACACGGAACACGACACGCCGACGCGTTAATTCTAAAAAATGTCATATTCCGACACGTTGGGATACGTTTTGATATTAAATAATATTTTTTATATATAAAATATAATTTATAGTTAATACATATAACAGCCCATAATAAGTCATGTAACCAATTAAATATTCAAATTTTATAACACAAATAATTTTTGGTACCTTGTTAATTTTTCATGTCAAATTTCATAACAGAAAAAAATTGATTTATAAATTATTTTTTCATGTTTAGTTAGTAAAATAAAATTTAGCTATAATAAAAAAAACATGTCAGAGCGTTGGCCATTGTAAGAACCCGCACCGCTAATTAAGGAGATTAATTAATTAAATGTGAGAATTAGAAAATAATAACATAATTAACCCTAATAATTATTATGAGGCTCTAATAATTATATTAAGTGGGTAATAATGCTAAAAGTCACTTTTCGGGCGAAAAACGCAGATACCGGTTCTGCTACCCGGTATAAATGCGTACCGGTGAAGTATTCCGGAAAATTAATAAGTGCATGATAATTACTAGAATAATATGTAGGACTTGTAAAACAAGTTTCAAGTCAAAATAATGAGAACCGATGCCATAACTGATACTAGCTATGGAAAAACGCGTACTGGAAAGGTGCTCTCAAATATAAAATAAAAATATAACAAATCTTAGAAAAATGAGTAGGTTAAGATTCCAAAGCTTGGGATTAAAATATTTTGCATAGCTATTAATGCTAATATTGCGCGATCAAGGCTCAAGTGGCTATAAATATGCAAGTAGGCACAAAACCCTAGGCCTCAACCAGCCTCCATACGTGGGTTTTCTGGCCTTGAGCTGCTGCCACCCTCCATTTCACTGTTCCATTGCTTCCTCACCCCTTTGGTGTGCTTGTTGTAACACCCCGTATATATCCGGTAATGTTATCATACTATCGTATTAAGCTGCGCTTAATTAAAAATGCAGAATATCTTTTTCTTTTCAATTATGATGCCATTATCATTACCAACTTTCTTATTAATCAGTTAATAAAACATTTCCTGTATGTAATTGTAATAAAATAGCTAACTAAAATACCTTATTAAATAAATAACATAAGCATTTGTCTCTAGTCACGGAACTACAACACGTAGACCGAACCAACTAACAGTTTATACAACTCAGCTCAAAGTACTATCATAAAGTGACATGGACAAACCTCATGCTCACACAAATAAGGCAACAAAGCCCAACATCAGTCTCAACATCAACAACATAATAATAAAGGTGCCTCTCAAGGTGTGACCTTCAAGGCACACGAAAATGGCAACACAAGCTAGGTTCTTTCTTCCCAAAGGGAGCTCCTTAAAGCTCAAAATGCCACTACAAGGATGCACTCAACCCAAGCACCTCCAAGTCGGCTCCACAGCACCTCACACAGCCCCTCAAACTCCGAAATGAGACACTCACACCACTCACAATGATGCTCCGAAGTGTTTACAAGAAGAAAAGAGGAGGATTAAGGAAAAAGGTGCCAACTTTCTCACAAGTGGAGAAGAAAAATGCAAAGGAGCAGCCAAACTGATAAGCCTCCCTCAATCTCACATAGAGAATTATGATGCCTATGGTTTTGTGCCCATAATAGGCATATATATAGCCACTAAGCTTAAAACACACAGTATTAGTTTTAATTGCTACGCTTAGCATTTTAATCTCAAACTTTGGAATCTTAACCTAATCAATTCTACAAGAATTATCATATTTTTATTTTATTTTTCGGAGCACCTTTCCAGTACGCGCTTTTCCATAGCCAGTATCAGTTCTGGCATCAGATCTCATTATTTTGACTTGAAACTCATTTTACAAGTCCTACATATTATTCTAGTAATTATCATGCACTTATTATAATTTTTCGGGATACTTTTTCGGTACGCATTTATACTGACTAGCAAAACCGGTATCTGTACTTTTCTTCCGAAAAGCGACTTTCAGCATCTTACCCACTAATTATAATTATTAAAGCCTCATAATAATTATTAGAGTCAATTATGAAATTATTTCCTAATTATCACAATTAAATCATTAATTACCTTAATTAGCGATGCACGTTCTTACATTCACCCCACCTTTTTAAGGATTTTGTCCTCAAAATCAGAATATACCTGTCTCGAAACTTGGGATACTGCCGGAGAAGCTCGTCCTCTCGCTCCCAGATACACTCCTCATGAGTTCTTCCTGACCATTGCACTTTGACCATCGGAATGATTTTGCTCCTCAGCTGCTTCTCGCCACGATCAAGAATCTTGAGTGGTCCGACAGGAGTCTTTAAGTTCTCCCGAACCTCCACATCATCTGGTTGAACCACATGCGAAGGGTACGCCACGTACTTGCGAAGCTGAGACACGTGAAATCATTCGTGGATTTTAGCTAAGTTCGGAGGCAAGACAAGTCGATAGGCAACAGGTCCTACTCTACCAAGGATCTGCTATGGCCCAAAAAATCGCGGGCTCAACTTCCTCACTCCGAGTGCTCGTCCAATGTAACATCCCGTGTTAACCCGGATTGTTAACATACTATCGTATTAAGCCACGCTTAATTAAAATGCGGAATAACTTTTTCTTTAATTCAATTATGACGTCATTAACCTTAGCCAACTTGATTACTTAATCAATTTCATAAAATACTGCCTGTATGTAAATTGCAAGACAACTAACTGAAATACCTCATATATAAATATAATGTGAGTATCTAAAGCCGCAGGACTACAACACATAGCCTGGGTCAAAATCCTGATACTTTAATTACAACTTCAATTAAAAGACAATGACAAAACCATGTGGCATGGACAAACCCCATGCTCACCAAATAAGGCACAATGCCCAACAACAGTCTCAACATAAACTTAACAGAAAACATAAACAACAGTCAAATAATCAGCATCCATCATGTCAGCAAAATACAGGTAAGTCTAACTCAGCTCTGGCCTCCTGCCACCTGAGCCCTCAACATTACCTGAACCTGAAATAAGCATCCCCAAACGTGGGGTGAGATCTCTAAACAAGAAATCTCAGTAAGACAAGGGGTCCTCAAGGATCTTCCACCCCAAGCTCACTTACATGTGTAATATAAGTTCAAAAACAGTATTTACAATATAAGTTCCAAAACTATGCGATGCAGCAGATAATCATGCCATGTGTGTTTATCAAATCTACTGGCCAGAGAAATGCAGGAATACGTCTAAACCCACATGAGTACAAGGAACACCGCTTGCACCTCACCCACAGCCTCACCATCTTGTATGTACTACATACTCAGGCTTACCGTATAGGTGGACACCACATGCATATCATAAAAGCACATTGCATATAATAGCTCAACAGCATTTCCAAAACATCAAAGCATGTAACACAGCATGCATAAACCACATCCCCATGGGACATGGTGGAACCAAAAAATGGCTAAACCGAGGACACGAAAGCTTACCTTGCAAGCTAGCTATCCAAGCCAAGAGTCCAACCACTCTCAAGTCCAAACTCAGCAGTATCACAATCTGATATGGACCAATAATATAATATTAATTATGCATCACAAGCATATAACTTAAAGAGTACGCCTTTCCTTTATGTTTTACGTCTTAAGGCTTCCAACAAAGCTATAAGCCCTTAATCATATGATTCTGACTTAGTTTATTAATTACAGAAGTTCAACTTTCTTAATCTAGGGTCCACAAACCCCCAATAGCTTACAGTTCACACAGCACAGCTACTGTTCTGCGTAATCCCAGAATATCCAGATATTACAAGGGACATATCCGGATATGCCATATCCGGATATCACACTGGCCATATCCGGATATACCATATCCGGATACCCAGTCCCCACATCCGAATATGAATATCCGGATACCATATCCGAATATGAATATCCGGATACCATATCCTAATATGAATATCCGGATACTGATATCCGGATATCTGCTCGACAAATATCCGGATATCTCACGACAGAATGCAGTTTCTGCATTTCGTGAATATCCAGTCCAAAGATCCCACTTTTAACCGATTATAGACACTTGAACATGCATTTCTAGGTGTGTTTAACCTACCCCACCCTTAAGTTATTAACTTAGCTCAATACATGCATCAAGGTTCCATTTTTAAGCATTTGAACACATGATCATGGTATGTGGAACTCACCAAGGCTCAAAAACAGAATGGACAGTGCTCAAGGAGCTCTCCAACAACTCCTCAAACTCAGACCAAGTAGGAGCACGAAAATGGCACCTCCAAGGTGGGTTCTTGCATCCCAAGATGACACTTTGAAGCTCAAAATGACCACAACAAGGTAACCATCACTCAAGCTCCAAACTCAGCCTCACCACCCAGCCAACTCAGCTCCCTGAACTCAGAAAGATGGCCACAATGCAGCCCCAAGGTTAACTCTCACCCTCCCCAAGTGTTTAGAATGTGAATTAAGAAGGAAAGGTGAAGACTTTGCATAAAACAAGCAAAGAAGGCTGAAGAAAGGTGGTGGCAGCAAATGGCCTCTAAGTTTCCTACGTAGGTGGCTGCACAATGCCCTAGAAATTTGTGCAACTAATGTATAAATAGGCATTTAAGCCTTAATGCGCGGTATTAGCCTTAATAGCAACGCAAAAGATCTTGATCCCAAACTTTGGAATCTAGACCTACACCTTTTTCTAAGATTTTTCATATTTTTATTTTATTTTTCGGAGCACCTTTCCGGTACGCTCTTTTCCATAGCCAGTATCAGTTCTGGCATGAGATTAAGTCGTTTTGACCTGAAACTTGTTTTACAAGTCCTACATAGTATTCTAGTAATTATCATGCGTTCGATATAATTTTCTGGGATACTTTTCCGGTACGCATTTATACTGGGTAGCAGAACCGGTATCTGCGCTTTTCTTCCGAAAAGCGGCTTTCAGCATTTTTATTCATTTCTTATAATTATTTAAGCCCAATAATAATTATTAAGGTCAATTATGGAATCATTTTCTAATTATCATAATTAATTCACTAATTACCTTAATTAGCGGTGCGAGTTCTTACATTCACCCCACCTTTTTAAGGATTTTGTCCTCAAAATCAGAAACATTCATGTCTCGAAAGTCGGGATATTGTCGGAGAAGCTCATCCTCTCGCTCCCACGTGCACTCCTCGGGACTACGCCCAGTCCACTGCACCTTGACCATCGGAATGATCTTGCTTCTAAGCTGTTTCTCGCCTCGATCGAGGATCTTGAGTGGTCTGACGGGAGTCTTTAGGTTCTCCCGAACCTCCACATCATCCGGCTGCACCACGTGCGAAGGATCTGCTATGTACCTCCGAAGCTGAGACACGTGAAACACGTCGTGGATGTTGGCTAGGTTCGGGGGCAAGGCGAGTCGATAGGCAACAGGTCCTACTCTACCAAGGATCTGGTAGGGCCCAATGAACCGAGGGCTCAACTTCCTCACTCCGAGTGCCCGTCCAACACCGGTGACAGGTGAAAGTTTCACAAACACGTGCTCACCCTCACTGAACTCCAGTGGACGATGCTTGTCATCGTAGTAGCTTTTCTGGCGATTCTGCGCCTGCTTTAACCTTTCCCTGATCATCTGGATCTGCTGGGTAGTATCTTGGACAAAGTCCAAGCCAAATAGCTCTTTATCTCCAACCTCAGACCAGCAGGTAGGAGTCCGACACCTCCTACCATACAGCGCCTCGTAGGGTGCCATGCCCAGGCTAGCATGAAAACTGTTGTTGTACGAGAATTCTATCAACGGAAGGTACCTATCCCATGCAGAGCCCTGCTCCAACGTGCAAGCTCTCAACATGTACTCCAATGTCTGGATGGTCCGCTCAGTCTGACCGTCAGTCTGAGGGTGATAGGCGGTACTCAATCTCAACTGCGTACCAAAAGCCTCATGCAGCGCCTCCCAGAACCGAGATGTGAACTTCGGGTCCCTATCACTGATGATACTCTCGGGCACCCCGTGAAGCCTCACAATCTCGCGGACATAAAGCTTGGCCAACGGCTCTGTAGTGAAGCTCACCTTCACTGGAAGAAAATGGGCAAACTTGGTTAATCTGTCCACAATGACCCAGATAGAGTCACAACCAGCCTGAGTTTTAGGCAATCCCACCACGAAGTCCATGGAAATACTCTCTCACTTCCACTGTGGAATTTCAAGAGGTTGAAGTTTACCAGACGGTTTCTGGTGCTCAATCTTTACTTTCTGACATATAAGGCATTTGGACACGTAGACCGCTATGTCCTTCTTCATGCCCGGCCACCAAAAGTTTCTCTTTAAGTCCTGGTACATTTTCGTGGCACCAGGGTGGATAGTAAACTGGCCCTTATGAGCCTCTGCCATAACCTCTTCGGTCAATGGCCCTCAAGGAATAACAATCCTCTTCTGGAACAGCAGCAATCCATCCTCATTCCAAGACACACCGTCCTGGTTCTTCACATAATCAAGGCACTCTCTCTGCACTTGCGCCTCTTTAATCTTTTCCATCAGTTCATTAATCACTTCTGCTGTTTCCATCTCAAGCAGTGCGCCCCCAAACAAGGAGTTCACTCTCAAGTCTCTGAACTTTTCGATCACCTAGTAGTCGCTCATCATCAAGCTGGATAAGCTCACGGATTTCCGACTCAAAGCACCGGCTACCACATTGGCCTTGCCAGGGTGATACCTCAACTCAAAGTCGTAGTCCTTCAAGAACTCCATCCATCTTCGTTGTCTCATGTTCAACTCCTTCTGGTCAAACAGATACTTCAGGCTCTTGTGATCACTGAATACAACAAACTTCATGCCAAACAGGTAATGCCTCCAAATCTTGAAAGCAAAAACAATGGCTTCCAACTCCAAGTCGTGAGTCGGGTAGTTCTCCTCATGAGGTTTCAACTGTCTTGAAGCATAGGCAACAACTTTCCCTTTCTGCATCAACACACAGCCTAGCCCCTTTCCAGAGGCATCGCAGTATAACTCAAATTGTTCCGCAGGATCAGGAAGGACTAACACAGGAGCAGTAGTCAGTCTCTCCTTCAACTCCTGGAAGCACTCCTCACACTCATGTGTCCACACGAATGGAGTCTCCTTTCGGGTAAGGCGAGTCATCGGTAGCACCATCTTGGAGAATCCCTCTATGAACCTCCTATAGTACCCTGCCAAACCCAAGAAACTTCTCACTTCTGTAACCGTCTTGGGCCTCTCCCAGTCCATCACGACCTCAATCTTGTTAGGATCAACTGCAACTCCATCAGCGGAAATCATATGACCCAGAAATTTCACCGCCTTGAGCCAAAACTCACATTTCGACGGCTTAGCATAAAGCTTTTTCTCTTTCAACACTTGCAAAACAATCTTCAAGTGCTCAGCATGCTTCTCCTTCGTCTTGGAGTAAATTAAGATATCGTCAATGAAGACGATCACAAACTGATCCAGGTACGGCTGGAAGATCCTGTTCATGTAGTCTATGAACACTGCGGGTGCATTTGTGAGTCCAAACGGAATCACCAAGTACTCATAATGCCCGTACCTCGAGCGAAACGCTGTCTTTGGGACATCCTCCGGCTTTACCCGTATCTGATGGTAACCGGACCGGAGATCAATCTTGGAATACACGCAAGCACCCCTGAGCTGATCCAGCAAATCATCAATGCGTGGAAGAGGATACTTGTTCTTGATTGTCACCTTGTTCAACTGTCTGTAGTCGGTGCACAACCGCATAGTCCCATCTTTCTTTTTCACAAAAATGACTGGTGCTCCCCAGGGAGACACACTCGGCCGTATGAAATCTTTCGCTGAAAGCTCCTCGATATGCTTCTTCAGCTCCGCCAACTCTGGTGGCGACATCCGGTATGGAGCCAATGATATAGGCCCCACACCAGGCAATAAGTCTATGGAGAACTCTATCTCCCTCTGCGGTGGAAACTCAGGAATCTCCTCGGGAAACACCTCGAGGAATTCCCTCACCACAGGAATGCCAGTGAGATCCTCCTGTGTCCCACTCACCAAACCTCCCAACATGACATAGCCAAATGTCCCTGCTCTCAAGGCCCTCCTCGCCTGCAGGACTGAAATGAACGGTGAGAAACTGGCTGTGGACCCACACGGAGACATCACCACTCTCTTGGCACAGCAATCAATCAATGCACAGTTTCTGGACAACCAATCCATGCCCAGAATAATGTCCAGGTTGGCCATCGGCAATCCTATCAGATCTACCGAGAAGTCACGGCCATCCCACTGAAACGCTACATCGCGATGAACAGTGGAGGTCAAACATTTTTCTCCGGTGGCGGTGGTCACCCGCATCGGTGGAGAAAGCACATCACTGGGCAACTCAAGCCCCACAGCAATAGGGGTAGCAACAAAAGAGTGCGTTGCCCCGGAATCAAAAAGCACATCAACAGCTGAACCACCAATGGTAATAGTACCTCTGACCAGGTTCGGAGCTCTGTCCGACTGCTGACGATCCAACGTATACACACGCCCCGCAGTAGGTGGCACGGCTGGTGCCCCAGTAGGAACCATCTGCAATGGCACAGCCTGCACTGCAGCAACTCTCGCCGTCGGGCAATCTCTGGAGTAGTGGCCCTCCTTGCCACACTGGAAGCATATCAACTGTCCGGTAGAACACGGCCCAAAATGTGACTTCCCGCATCCCGCGCATCGGGGAGCAGGAGGTCTCGCTGTGTTTCCCTGAGTAGAAGTCCTTTTAAATTGATTTGGCGCTTGCTTAGCCGCCAACTGTTTGCCCTTGCCCTTGTTTGCAAACTTCCTGTTCCTCCAGGGAGCGGAACCACCAGTACCCTGTGGCACCTCAATCTTGGTCTTCTTGGCCTTACTCGTGCTGTAGAAGTCCTCAATATCACGACACTGCTGGACCAGTGTCCCAAAATCTCTGGAAGCAGACCCAGCTAAGTAACCAGCAATATCCTCACTAAGTCCCCTGTGGAACTTAGCAGCCAAGAATGTAGGAGTAGGCCTCGCCATCCTGAAGTGTGAAAACTTCACCAGCTCATTAAACTTGGCCAGGTACTCGTCAACTGACAATGAGCCCTGAACCAAACGGTCAAACTCCCCTTGCTTCCTCTCCTGTGCATCATACGGGAAATACTGACCCAGAAAACACTCCTCGAAGAACGGCCACGTCATCACACGGCCCTGCATCTCATAGACGTAAGAAATGTTGGTCCACCACTCATGGGCCTCGCCCTCCAGCATGTAAGTGGCAAACATCAGCTTCTGAGGATCGGTACACTGCATGATCCGGAAGATCTTGTCCAACGCCTGTAACCATCTGGCAGCAGCAATGGGATCATAAGATCCGTCGAAAGAAGGTGGCTTATGCTTGCGGAAAGCATTCAGCCTGCGGTCGATCTCGTCACGATCCTCAGCAAATACGGGGATGGTTTGCAAAGCCCCCGTCAAATGACTGCCCTCACCCATCTGACTCTGGGTGTCCTCCTGTTGACTAGGCGGAGGTGGAGGCGGTGGCGGCGGTGTAGGTGGTGGAGGACACTGGCCAGCAGCAGGACCAACCCTCAACTCCTCCAACATGACCCTCATCATAGTCATGTTGGCCATCCGGTTCTCCTCCAGAACCTCAGCAGTGGCTCGCCTGTTCGCATCTCTGATAGCGTCCAGCATCGCCTGGTTTGCCAACCTCGTGGCCTCCTGGTCGGCTAGTCGGGCCGCCTGCATCTCAGCTAATGCAGCCAGGATAGGATCCGATTGATCCTCGCTCGTACTAGGGTTCCTCCTTGGTGGCACCATGACTCTGCACACGTTACACAAAGAATGAGTTGATCAGGCCCACGCCATGTGGTCACATATGCATCATCATAACACACACCAATCAGAGAGAACGCAAAGGAGACACGCAACGAAACATCCTAAGTTATTGCAATACATACAGGCTTTTCCCTAGAAAGTGCTCTGATACCATAAAATGTAACAGCCCGTGTTAACCCGGATTGTTAACATACTATCGTATTAAGCCACGCTTAATTAAAATGCGGAATAACTTTTTCTTTAATTCAATTATGACGTCATTAACCTTAGCCAACTTGATTAGTTAATCAATTTCATGATATAATGCCTGTTTGTAAATTGCAATACAACTAACTGAAATACCTCATATATAAATATAATGTGAGTATCTAAAGCCACAGGACTACAACACATAGTCTGGGTCAAAATCCTGATACTTTAATTACAACTTCAATTAAAAGACAATGACAAAACCATGTGGCATGGACAAACCCCATGCTCACCAAATAAGGCACAATGCCCAACAACAGTCTCAACATAAATTTAACAGAAAATATAAACAACAGTCAAATAATCAGCACCCATCATGTCAGCAAAATACAGGTAAGTCTAACTCAGCTCTGGCCTCCTGCCACCTGAGCCCTCAACATTACCTGAACCTGAAATAAGCGTCCCCAAACGTGGGGTGAGATCTCTAAACAAGAAATCTCAGTAAGACAAGGGGTCCTCAAGGATCTTCCACCCCAAGCTCACTTACATGTGTAATATAAGTTCAAAAACAGTATTTACAATATAAGTTCCAAAACTATGCGATGCAGCAGATAATCATGCCATGTGTGTTTATCAAATCTACTGGCCAGAGAAATGCAGGAATACGTCTAAACTCACATGAGTACAAGGAACACCGCTTGCACCTCACCCACAGCCTCACCATCTTGTATGTACTACATACTCAGGCTTACCGTATAGGTGGACACCACATGCATATCATAAAAGCACATTGCATATAATAGCTCAACAGCATTTCCAAAACATCAAAGCATGTAACACAACATGCATAAACCACATCCCCATGGGACATGGTGGAACCACAAAATGGCTAAACCGAGGACACGAAAGCTTACCTTGCAAGCTAGCTATCCAAGCCAAGAGTCCAACCACTCTCAAGTCCAAACTCAGCAGTATCACAATCTGATATGGACCAATAATATAATATTAATTATGCATCACAAGCATATAACTTAAAGACTACGCCTTTCCTTTACATTTTACGTCTTAAGGCTTCCAACAAAGCCATAAGCCCTTAATCATATGATTCTGACTTAGTTTATTAATTACAGAAGTTCAACTTTCTTAATCTAGGGTCTACAAACCCCCAATAGCTTACTGTTCACACAGCACAGCTACTGTTCTCCGCAATCCCAGAATATCCGGATATTACAAGGGACATATCCGGATATGCCATATCCGGATATCACACTGGCCATATCCGGATATACCATATCCGGATACCCAGTCCCCACATCCGAATATGAATATCCGGATACCATATCCGGATACCATATCCGGATACTGATATACGGATATCTGCTCGACAAATATCCGGATATCTCACGACAGAATGCAGTTTCTGCATTTCGTGAATATCCAGTCCAAAGATCCCACTTTTAACCGATTATAGACACTTGAACATGCATTTCTAGGTGTGTTTAACCTACCCCACCCTTAAGTTATTAACTTAGCTCAATACATGCATCAAGGTTCCATTTTTAAGCATTTGAACACATGATCATGGTATGTGGAACTCACCAAGGCTCAAAAACAGAATGGACAGTGCTCAAGGAGCTCTCCAACAACTCCTCAAACTCAGACCAAGTAGGAGCACGAAAATGGCACCTCCAAGGTGGGTTCTTGCATCCCAAGATGACACTTTGAAGCTCAAAATGACCACAACAAGGTAACCATCACTCAAGCTCCAAACTCAGCCTCACCACCCAGCCAACTCAGCTCCCTGAACTCAGAAAGATGGCCACAATGCAGCCCCAAGATTAACTCTCACCCTCCCCAAGTGTTTATAATGTGAATTAAGAAGGAAAGGTGAAGATTTTGCATAAAACAAGCAAAGAAGGCTGAAGAAAGGTGGTGGCAACAAATGGCCTCTAAGTTTCCTACGTAGGTGGCTGCACAATGCCCTAGAAATTTGTGCAACTAATGTATAAATAGGCATTTAAGCCTTAATGCGCGGTATTAGCCTTAATAGCAACGCAAAAGATCTTGATCCCAAACTTTGACATCGTAGTAACTCTTCTGGCGATTCTATGCTTGCTTCAGCTTCTCTCTGATCATCTGGATCTGCTGGGTAGTATCTTGGACAAAGTCCAAGCCAAACAACTCTTTATCTCCAACCTCAGACCAGCAGGTAGGTGTACGAAACCTCCTACCGTAAAATGCCTCAAAGGGTGCCATGCCTGGGCTAGCATGGAAACTGTTGTTATACGAAAACTCCACCAAAGGAAGTTACCTATCCCATGCCGAGCCCTACTCCAAGGTGCAAGCCCGCAACATGTCCTCCAAGGTCTGGATAGTCCGCTCAGTCTATCCATCAATCTGAGGGTGATAGGCTGTACTCAGTCTCAACTGCGTACCAAAAGCTCCCTGCAGCTTCTCCCAGAACCGAGATGTGAACTTCAGGTCCCTATCACTGATGATACTCTCGGGCACCCCGTGAAGCCTCACGATCTCGCGAACATACAGTCTGGCCAACTGCTTAGTAGTGAAGCTCACCTTCACTGGAAGAAAATGGGCAGACTTCGTCAGTCTGTCTACAATGACCCATATCGAGTCACAGCCAACCTGAGTCTTCGGCAAACCCACAACGAAGTCCATGGAAATGCTCTTCCATTTCCATTATGGAATCTCAAAAGGTTGAAGTTTACCAGACGGCTTCTGGTGTTCAATCTTCACTTTCTGACAAATCAAACACTTGGACACAAAAACAACAACATCTTTCTTCATGCCCGGCCACCAGAAGTTCTTCTTCAGATCTTGATACATCTTTGTAGCACCAGGGTGGATAGAAAACTGGCCCTTATGGCCTTCTGCCATAACCTCATCGGTCAATGGACCTCGAGGAACTACAATCCTCTGCTGAAACATCAAAAGTCCATCCTCATTCCAAGACTCACCGTCTTGGTTCTTCACGTAATCCAGGCACTCTCTCTGAACTTGCGCCTCTTTGATCTTTTCCAACAGCTCGTTCACAACATTTGCTGCCTCCATCTCGAAAAGTGCACTCTCGCACGGACTGGTCACTGCCAACTTCCGAAACTTCGTAACCACATCAAAGTTACAAAGTAACGAACTGGACAAACTCCCGGATTTCCGGCTCAAAGCGTCGGCTACCACATTGGCCTTACCAGGGTGGTATTTCAGCTCAAAGTCGTAACCCTTCAGGAACTTCATCCATCTTCTCTGCCTCATGTTCAACTCCTTCTGGTCAAACAAATACTTCAAGCTCTTGTGATCACTGAACACCACAAACTGCATACCGAACAGATAATGCCTCCAAATCTTGAAATTAAAGACGATCGCAGCCAGCTCCAAATCATGAGTCGGGTAATTCTCTTCATGAGGCTTCAACTGCCTCGAAGCAAAAGCAACTGCTCTACCAGACTGCATCAACACACAGCCCAGCCCTTTTCCAGAAGCATCACAGTAAAGCTCAAACTGCTCCTCAGGATCAGGAAGGACCAACACTGGAGAAGTAGTCAATCTCTCCTTCAACTCCTGAAAGCAATCCTCACACTCGTGAGTCCACACAAATGGAGTCTCATTCCGAGTAAGACGAGTCAAAGGGAGAACCATCATGGAGAAACCCTAGATGAACCTCCGGTAGTAACCTGCCAAACCCAGGAACTCCTCACTTCCATAACTGTCTTGGGCCTCTCCCAATCCAGTACGACCTCGATCTTGTTGGGATCCACAGCAACTCCATCCGCTGAAATCACATGCCCCAGAAACTTGACTGATTTGAGCCAAAACTCACACTTAAAAGGCTTAGCATAAAGCTTTTTCTCCTTCAAGACTTACAGAACAATCCTCAGATGCTTCGCATGCTCCTCCTCAGTCTTGGAATAAATCAGAATGTCGTCAATGAAGACAATCACAAACTGATCCAAAAACGGATGGGAAAACGTGTTCATGTAATCCATGAACACTGTCGGCGCATTTGTGAGTCCAAAAGGAATCACCAAATACTCAAAGTGACCGTATCTCGAACGAAACACTGTCTTCAGGACATCCTCCGGCTTCACCCGAATCTGATGGTATCCGGACCGGAGATCAATCTTAGAATACACACAAGCGCCCCTGAGCTGATCCAAAAGATCATCAATATGAGGAAGGGGATACTTGTTCTTGATCGTCACCTTGTTCAAGTGTCGGTAATCGGTGCACAATCACATTGTCCCGTCTTTCTTCTTCACAAAGATGACCGGTGCTCCCCAAGGAGACACACTTGGCCGGATGAAATCTTTCGCTGAAAGATCGTCGATATGCTTCTTCAGCTCGGCCAACTCCGGTGGCGACATCCGATACGGATCTAAAGAAATCGGAGCCACACCAGGAAACAAGTCGATGGAGAACTCTATCTCCCGCTGTGGCGGAAACTCAGGAATCTCCTCAGGAAACACCTCCAGGAACTCCCCCACCACAGGAATGCTAGTGATATCCTCCTACGTCCCACTCACCAAACCTCCCAACATGATATACCCGATTGCCCCTGCTCTCAAGGCCTTCATAGCCTGCAGCACAGAAATATATGGCGAGGAACTAGCTGTGGAATCACACGGAGACATCACCACGCGCTTTGCACAGCAATTGATCAGTGCACAGTTTCTAGACAACCAATCCATGCCCAGAATAATTTCCAAGTTGGCCATCGGTAAACCTATCAGATCTACCGAGAACTCACGGCCATCCCACTGAAACACTACATCGCGGTGAACAGTGGTAGAATCACAAATTTCTCCTGTGGCGGTAGTCACCCACAGTGGTGGAGAAAACACATATAAGTTACGAACATCAGCTTCTAAGGGTCAGTGCACTGCATGACCTGAAATATCTTGTCCAGCGATTGCAGCCATCTCGCCGCAGCAATAGGATCCAACGACCCCTCAAACACAGGTGGCTTATGCTTCTTGAAAGCATTCAGCCGACGATCAATAGTATCATGATCCTCAGCAACCGACGATCAATAGCAGGACATGAGAAGCACTGCCAATCTGGCTATAGCTCCTCTCCTGAGTACTAGGTGGAGGCGGCGGCGGTGGCGATGGAGCCTGGCCGACAGCAGGACCAGCCCTCATCTCCTCCAACATGACTCTCATCATCGTCATGTTCGCCATCATGTTCGCCTTGAGGAATTCCTCAGTGGTCCTCCGGTTCGCTTCACGAACCTCAGCTGCGGCTATCCGGTTCGCTTCGCGAACAGCTTCCATCATTGTCGCGTTGGCCTGTCTAATGGCCTCCTGATCAGCTACTCTGGCCGCCTACATCTCAGCCAATGCAGTCAGGACAGGATCAGGTTGATCCTCCAAAGTGTCTCATGTTCTCCCGGATCTTACCATGACTCTGCACAAGTTACACAATTTATGAGTTGATCAGGTGTAAGAACCCGCACCGCTAATTAAGGTAATTAATGAATTAATGGTGATAATTAGGAAATAATTCCATAATTGACCCTAATAATTATTATGAGGCTTTAATAATTATAATTAGTGGGTAAGAATGCTGAAAGTCACTTTTCGGAAGAAAAGTGCAGATACCGATTTTGCTAGTCGGTATAAATTTGTACCGAAAAAGTATCCCAAAAAATCATAATAAGTGCATGATAATTACTAGAATAATATGTAGGACTTGTAAAACGAGTTTCAAGTCAGAATAATGAGATTTGATGCCAGAACTGATACTGGCTATGGAAAAGTGAGTACCGGAAAGATGCTCAGAAAATAAAATAAAAATATGAAAAATCTTAGAAAAATGAGTAGTTTTAGATTCCAAAATTTGGGACCAAGATCTTTTGCGTTGCTATTAAGGCTAATACTGCGCGCCAAGTGGCCTTGTGCCTATAAATACATCATTTGCACAAAACCCTAGGCAAACATATCAGCCTCTACGTGGGTTTTGGTGGCTGCACATGCTGTGTGCACTGTTCCATGACTTCTTCATCTTGTTCTTGAGCTTTGAGGCCATTTTCTTCACTTTTCCTCCTTGTAAACACTTGAGAGCAACCTTGTGAGGGTGTGAGTGGATCATTGTTGCACTTCCAGCCACTGTTGGTTGAGGAGTGAGCTGAGTTTCTTGGTTTTGAGGGAAAGAGCCTTTGTGTTCTTGTTGTGTGGCTTCAAGGAGCCACCTTTGGGGAGAAAGACCTTTACTTGGACTTCCATTTTCGTTTCTGGGAGAAGTCAGAACCTTGGAGTTGGTTGTGAGCTCCAAAAGCACCTATATTTTCTGTTTCAAGCCTTTGGTGAGTTGTACCAACCTTGATCATGTGTTTTAATGGGTTAAAGGTGTCATCTTTGCATGTAAATTGATTAAGTAAGTAACCAACTGGAATGTTAACCTAAGTGGGTCTAAAAATGCATGCTTTAACATGTTGAAGTATTAAAATTGGAACCTTGGAAGGATATATTCACGAAATGCAGAAACTGCATTCTGTCATGAAATATCCGGATATTTGTCGAACAGATATCCGGATATTGATATCTGGATATGGGACCTTGATATCCGAATATTGTATATCCGGATATGGTCAGTGAGATATCCGGATATTGCATATCCGGATATGCCACGAGGAATATCCGGATATTATGGGATTTCGAAGAACAGTAGCTTTACTGTGCAAACAGTAGGCTATTGGGGGTTTGTGGACCCTAGATTAAGGAAGTTGGACTTCTGTAATTAATGAACTAAGTCAGAATCAAGGGATTAAGGGCTTATGACTTGTATGGAGCCTTAGGACGTAAAACATAAAGGAAAGGCGTTGTCTTTAAGTTGTATGCTTGAGATGCATGATTATTGATATAGTATTGGTCCATAACAGATTGTGATTCTGCTGTGTTTGGATTTTGAGCTGTGGACTCTTGGCTTCGGGTGTTAGCTTACAAGGTAAGCTTTCGTGTCCTCGGTTTAGCCATGTTGTGCTTCCACCATGTTCCTTGGGGATATGGTATATGCATGTTGTGTTACATGCTTTTGAACATATGAAATGTTGATTGAACTTTACATGTAATGGCTTTTAATATGCATGTGTTGTTCGATCTTGACGGTAAGCCTGAGTATGTGGCGTCATACAATACAGCGATCCGGGGTGGATGCAAGTGGCGTCTTCCATTATATGTAGGAGATAGACGTATTCCTGCATTTCTCTGACCAGTAGAATAGTATTGACACACATGACATGATTATCTGCTGCATTGCATTGTTTTAGAACTGATGATGATGAACTGCTTTTAAACTTATATTGCACATGTAAGTGAGCTTGGGGTGGAAGATCCTTGAGGACCCCTTGTCTTACTGAGATTTCTTGTTTAGAGATCTCACCCCACGTTTAGGGAATGCTTATTTCAGATTCAGGTAGTATGAGGGCTGATGTCTCTGGTGGCAAGAGGCCACAGCATGATTGATGATTATTGTTTTGACCGCTCTGTTGATAGCATGACTGGATTAGATGCTGTTTATGTTTTCTGCACCTTTATTATTATGTTGTTGATGCTAAAACTGATGTTGGGCTTTGTTGCCTTAATTGTGTGAGCATGAGGTTTGTCCATGCCACTTTATGATAGTACTTTTAGTTGAGTTGTATAATCTGATAGTTGGTCCGGTCTACGTGTTGTAGTTTCGTGACTAGAGACTTATACTTATGTTATTCATTTAATGAGGTATTTCAGTCAGCTGTTTTATTGCAATTACATACAGGCGGTGTTTTTATTAACTGTTTAATAAGCAAGTTGGTAATGATAATGACATCATAATTGAAAGAAAAGATATTCCACTTTTTTAATTAAGCGCAGCTTTATACGATAGTATGATAACACTACCGGATATATACGGGGTGTTACATCAGGCCCACGCAATGTGGTCACATATGCATTATCATAATAACATTCGGCGGAGTAAACACATAAGACAGACACAACCAAACAACCTAGCAATTGCAATACATACAGGCTTTTCCCTCGAACCATTGCTCTGATACCATAAATGTAACACCCCGTATATATCCGGTAATGTTATCATACTATCGTATTAAGCTGCGCTTAATTAAAAATGCGGAATATCTTTTTCTTTTCAATTATGATGTCATTATCATTACCAACTTGCTTATTAATCAATTATAAAAACATTGCCTGTATGTAATTGCAATAAAATAGCTAACTGAAATACCTCATTAAATAAATAACATAAGCATTTGTCTCTAGTCATGGAACTACAACATGTAGACCGGACCAACTAACAGTTTATACAACTCAGCTCAAAGTACTATCATAAAGTGACATGGACAAACCACATGCTCACACAAATAAGGTAACAAAGCCCAACATCAGTCTCAACATCAACAACATAATAATAAAGGTGTGATAAACATAAACAACATCTAATTCAGTCATGCTATCATCAAGGAAGTCATAACAATAATCATCAATCATGCTCTGGCCTCTTGCCACCAGAGACATCAGCCCCCATACTACCTGAACCTGAAATAAGCATTCCCCAAACATGGGGTGAGATCTCTAAACAAGAAATCTCAGTAAGACAAGGGGTCCTCAAGGATCTTCCACCCCAAGCTCACTTACATATGCAATATATGTTTAAAAGCAGTTCATCATCATCAGTTCTAAAACAATGCAATGCAGCAGATAATCATGTCATGTGTGTCAATACTATTCTACTGGCCAGAGAAATGCAGGAATATGTCTATCTCCTACATATAGTGCAAGACGCCACTTGCATCCACCCCGGATCACCTTATTGTATGACGCCACATACTCAGGCTTACCGTCAAGATGGAACAATACATGCATATTAAAAACCATTACATGTAAAGTTCAATCAACATTGCATATGTTTAAAAGCATGTAACACAAACATGCATATACCATATCCTCATTGAACATGGTGGAACCACAACATGGCTAAACCGAGGACACGAAAGCTTACCTTGCAAGCTAACACTCAAAGCCAAGAGTCCACAGCTCAAAGTCCAAACACAGTAGAATCACAATTTGTTATGGACCAACACTATATCAATAATCATGCATCTCAAGCATACAATTTAAAGACAACGTCTTTCCTTTATGTTTTACGTCTTAAGGCTCCATATAAAGCCATAAACCCTTAATCACTTATTCTGACTTAGTTCATTAATTACAGAAGTTCCACTTTATCAAACTAGGGTCAACAAACCCCAAATAGGCTACTGTATACGCAGTAAAGCTACTATTCTTCGAAATCCCAGAATATCCGGATATTCCTCAGGGACATATCCGGATATGCAATATCCGGATATTCACTGACCATATCCGGATATACAATATCCTGATATCCTGATCCCCATATCCGGATATCCAATATCCGGATACCATATCCGGGTATCTAATATCCGGATATTTGTTCGACAAATATCCAGATATTTCACGACAGAATGCAGTTTCTGAATTTCGTGAAGATATCCTTCCAAGATTCCATTTTTAACACTTCAACACGTTAAAGCATGCATTTTTATACGCTCTTAGGTTAACATACCAGTTGGTTACTTACTTAACCCACTTGCATGCAAAGACACCTCTTTTACTCATCAAAACACAAGGCCAAGGTGGGTGATACTTACCAAAGCTCAAAACAGAGCAAGAAAGGCTCTTGGAGCTCACC
Organism: Gastrolobium villosum; assembly: GCA_032173675.1. Classification (NCBI taxonomy): domain Eukaryota; kingdom Viridiplantae; phylum Streptophyta; class Magnoliopsida; order Fabales; family Fabaceae; genus Gastrolobium; species Gastrolobium villosum. Next base: position 2,149 of record JAVKPL010012165.1, on the reverse strand, counting down.
ACACTGCCTCTCAAGGTCTGACCTTCAAGGCACACGAAAATGGCAACACAAGCTAGGTTCTTTCTTCCCAAAGGGAGCTCCTTGAAGCTCAAAATGCCACTACAAGGCTGCACTCAATCCAAGCACCACCAAGTCAGCTCCACAACCCCTCACACAACCCCTCAAACTCAGAAATGAGACACTCACACCACTGACAATGATGCTTCAAGTGTTTACAAGAAGAAAAGAGGAGGATCAAGGCAAAAAGTGCCAACTTTCTCAAGAGTGGAGAAGAAAAACCCAAAGGAGCAGCCAAACTGATCAGCCTCCCTCAATCTCACGTAGAGAATTCTGATGCCTAGGGTTTTGTGCCCATAATAGGCATATATATAGCCACTAAGCTTAAGACACACAATATTAGCTTTAATTGCTACGCTTAGCATTTTAATCCCAAACATTGTAATCTTAAACTAATCAATTTTACAAGAATTATTATATTTTTATTTTATTTTTCGGAGCACCTTTCCGATACGCGCTTTTCCATAGCCAGTATCAGTTCTGGCATCAGATCTCATTATTTTGACTTGAAACTCGTTTTACAAGTCCTACATATTATTTTAGTAATTATCATGCACTCATTATAATTTTTCGGGATACTTTTTTGGTACGCATTTATACCGACTAGCAGAACCGGTATGTGCACTTTTCTTCCGAAAAGCGACTTTCAGCATTCTTACCCACTAATTATAATTATTAAAGCCTCATAATAATTATTAGGGTCAATTATGAAATTATTTCCTAATTATCACAATTAAATCATTAATTACCTTAATTAGCGGTGGAGGTTCTTACACTTGTGACCTCCTTTCTCCATTTCTCTTCACTAGATACCTTTTGTGAGCTTCCGCATTTAATTAGTTGCGCTATTACCATTTGTATGTTAATACACCGGGTGCACACATGGTGTTACTCTAGACATGTTAATTATTTGAATTTAAATTAATTATAGCAATAAATTTGTAGGAGAGTGGTCGTGCCTTATCTAGACGAGACAGAGTGCAATAGATCCGTAAATTGGTTTCAAAATATTATGTTTTCATAATTTTTTTATTTAAATAATAATATTTTAATTTTTTTTCCCATTTTGACGTGTCTAATCCCAAAAGAAGAAGAAGTTTCCTTAACTTTTGAAAAGAAGTGCAATGCTTAACAGAAGCGTGGTAGATTCAGCGTTGAACCGAAAATAAAATGCAAGTGGATAGATTTGTAGTAGTATACACTTTTGATAAACATTCAACCTTTTCAAAAATATATCATTCTTTATTTCCTAGGGTGTTTATATAACAAAGTCATAATCATAAGAAAAGATTGTTCTATCATAGCTATGCTGTCATAGAAGGGTTTAAGAAAGAGTCATAGATTGGGCAGAGGTTCTTGCTAGGGGTTAAGATGCTTCTCAGCTTGGTCGAGTCAACTTGCTAGAGCAAAAGTGAATATCCACCATACCAGATTAATAATTGGCATTTAATTTGCAATAACATAGAGTAAAAGTGTATAACTATAAGCAGCTGAACATCACTATTATTATTATTATTATTTTTTTTTTTTGATAAGCAACATCACTATTATTTTATTACCTATTTCAAAACATAAAAAATAATAATTAGTAGCAAGTTGCTATTATTTAAATATAAAAAATTCATTTAAAATATTAACAACAACTATTGAAAATCAACAATATCTATTATTATTTATTTTTTGTTAATTTAACCCTATAACACTATTGAAAATATTATCATCGTAATATTATTTCTCCACCAATGTTATACTATATATAATAAATGTTTACATTTCTTTTGTAGGATTTATAATGTCGAATTATTTTTATGTAATATTATTTCTATAACTTATCAGTATTTAGGAAGCTACGCCAAACGTGTGAAAAATTAGAAATGATATTCTATTTAAATAGTTTTTGGTTCATGGTTATTGCAAATGGTTTATTAGGAGATATTTATATTTAATCATATTATACAGACAAATTTATATTATTTTATCTAGATGTAATAATTTATGTTTGATCTTTCTGTGTATTAATTCACGATATAAAGAATTTCTATTTTACAGCTCCTTATTATTATATATATATACCTATCAAAAGATAAATATA